>JAOBAT010111590.1:0-14460 GCA_026413305.1 Hydrozoanthus tunicans
TAGCCTACGAGTAGCGATTGCGCGTGATCATATTTGTCGTAAACATTAAAAAATTAATTTTAGAGCTTTAAAAAAAGGTTTTTTACTTCTGATTTTTGACTAACTAGTATGATTTTACTAAAACAATTATCCCTCTCGCCCTCATGGGCTATTGGCTTCTAACCCATTCGGGCTTGAGGGATAATTGTTAAATATACACTCCCGCATGGTCGAATTGCCAAATTAAAAAAAACTTTTTCAATACTTTATTTTGAGCACCTAACTCCTTATTTCTGACACTGACTAGCATACAACTATATATATATCTCTGGAAACTTTCGGAAATCCTCAAGAACGACTTAAAAACGTTTCTATGGCACTTTTATGATTTTTAAAAAGGTTTGGAAAATCTTTCAGGTTGATAATCGGAAATCTATGTAAATTTTGGAAATGACTAGAAAACGTTTCTATAAAAACATTTAAAAGACTTTTAAAAAATTTTCGGAAAATCTTCGGAAGTATAATAGCACCCAACTGCACAGAGTAGTTTTGCCCTGAATCAAGAAAATGCCCCCGTTATTGTACGCAACCAATTCGAAGTATTTTTGCCATCTATGTTATAAAAAAAATTAAATAGATAAAACATCTACCGAAACAATGGCGTCACAAATAATCATATTCATTTATTTTCTTTGAAGATATTCATCAACCAATTAAATTCGCAGTTCGTATTTACAAGAAATTATATAGTCGTCAAACAATTATAATCGTTTACAGAAATATTCCTAACGTTAACGATAACTTTGATTGAGGAATTTTCATAAGTTTATCTATTTTAAAATATTGCTGGTTTTGTTTTACAAAAATTGGATCACTGTTCTTCTTGAGCTTTGCTTGTATATATCTGTCCATGTCGTAATAATTTGATGGTAAAATAGTTTTTAAAATTGATAAGCTAAGATTTAATAAACTTCTTCTAAATCTCTTTTTTTCACTGCAAAACGCTTCCCCTCGGGAGTTACTTAGAAGTCACATACGCTAATTTCAAGTACTACAATATTTTCTGGACTATAACCCAAAGGTTATCTATTAAATTTATTTTGTACTGGAGAAGGTGCGGGTAATCTCTAGGTACGGTAATCTACCGGTTGTTATATTTTATTATATATTATTACATCTGTAGTATTTTCAATAAAATGTTCTGCTTAATTTAAACATTACACGAGATGATACACGTGGTAAAAGTGAGTGAGTTAGGATCTCTTATTCATAAAAATGGTTGCGGGCTATAGTCCAGAACAAAGGGTGCTAAAGATGATCCTAGGATCGAAAACGTTTTAGAAGTTTATGAAATCTTTAGCCTATCATTTTAAACATATCTGTCTATATAAGGAAGTAAAGCGGTACCTGAGACAGAACAAAAAAAAGGTTTTCAGTTTTGTTAGCAGACAAATGAGAAAGATGGCCTTGAAAGGAGTTGGTGTGTTCTGGTCACTAAGAACTTTTAAACTCGCAGTATACTTCAGAAAGGTGACTAAGTCTATTTCTTGTCCTTTAAAATCTACAACAACTGACTCTCCTTTAACATACACAAAACAACGTGTTTTACTTACAGTTGAGGCGAAGAATGGACTAAACAAGTTAGAAATTGAAAGTGTTGGGCATAAGGACGACACAGATTTAAACAACAAATGTGAGGGTGCTTATCAGAATTAAGTCATCGCTCGCCTCTTTAACACTGAATTCTAAAAACTTTAAACTGTAAACACAAACAGCAGCACAGTGAAAAAGGCCAACATAAAATTATGAAAGTGACATTACGGTGCAATATGTCAAATATTAATAACGCAATGTTTTAATTGCTCAGCTGAAGAACATGTCTTCGTAACGAAACACGATTACTTAAAAGCGTGACGTGAAGCGCAATCTGTGGAATAAAAAGCGTGACAACATAAAATGAGTACGATGGGTTACTAAAGTTTTCGGTTCCTCAGGCTTCTGTATCAACAAGTAAAGGAACACTATCTTGGTTAGAATTGTAAACTACAGCCTGATTATCTTCGGCTGTGCTGCTCTCGCTGAGCGAGCAGACGCGTTCAGTTCTTCGTGTAGGCGAGCGAGGAGTGCAGGTGTAACTATGGCCGACATTCTCTGGGATGAAGAAAGCGAGCAACAGGGCTAGAATCACTGAGCCCGCTCCGAACAGGAAAGGAGCTCCACTCACAATGGTCTAGGAAAAACACAAAGATTTTTAGTTAGATCGATAGAATGGAGAATGAATAGGAGGGGTGGTGAAAGGATGGAGTTTGATGCAAACAATTGAAATAACCGATTCATTAAAGTTTATATAAAGTGAAAAGTTTTATTACTTCAATGGATAGACCTTGCTAAATGAGGAACAGTGGTGAAAGTGTTTTGCAAAAATCTTTCCTTGTTCTTTAGATTTTAACGTTTAAAATTTTCATCTGATGACGTCATGAGTGGTTCTGAAAAATTTACATTTTTCTAAAATCTGCTGCCAATCCGTAAAATTTGGGTGGGTTTGAGCCAGACTTGGACTGATGATCCATCTGCCTCGGATACATCAATTATCCAACTTTAGCTAAAATACACCCAAGTGTTTCTGATAGATAGTAGATTTTGAAAAATTGCAAATTCGTCGGAACCACTCATGACGTCATCAGACGAAAATTTTAAACGTTAATATCTCAAGAACCAGGAAAGATTTTAGCAAAATTTTTTCACCGCTGTTCCTAATTTGGCAAGGTCTATCCATTGAAGTAATAAATTTTTTCACTTCATATGCACTTCAAAACTCAAACTGCAGAACCTGCTATTGGTTTAAAATATCTAAAATAACATTTTATAAGAACTGCAAAACTTTCCTCGGGGAAGAAATTACTGATTGAATTTTGGTTAAACCCAGGGTTCAAGGTAACAAGCTTTTGAAAATCCAAGCCCTGCACATTCAACGATCGCTTGAATGGGATATAAGATCGAAACATTATTTATTTCTCTACCGAAACAGCTGACTCTTCTTTAATGAAGATTTTAAATTGCTGGGACCAACGGCTTAAATTCTCTGTCCACGGACGGTGTGACAAAAGAAGGCCAAACAAGTGTTCAGAACAGTTGTCTTAAACATGATAATTCTCATCGCAAGATATCTTATTTACTTAAGCCAAATTTAGAAAACAAAGCCAAACCTTTCAGGCTACAAAGAAAAAGTAAAATACTTTAATGAAGTAGAGAAAGAGATACCTTTCCAGCAAGGAAAGGGGTACAAATTCCTTCAGAAGTGGAAACCTTTTACTTTTGCTTGATAATGATAATATTGTATAATGTAGGTGTATATGTAATAGTCCAGTTGCGGAGATCTTTACTATACTTTAAATACACATTAATGTAAAGAATGTAGGTTTTTTTCTTAAGAATATGTAAAAAATAGTCAAATTTGTAATTTTAGATGAGTTTGTAGCAGTCTGTTGTATGTTTCAATTTAAGTAAAAGATAATAGTTACAAGTAAAAAAAGTGTTCATGCAACCCGCGGCAAGGGCTGGGAACGAACCCGTGGCCTCACGCTTGGGACTCACAGTTCTTACCGACGAGCAAAGATCGCACACTTGTAAGTGGTTAGCTCAAAGGAAACGACTAGGGGTTTAAAGCAACGTACAAACCTTGTCAAAAGGATCCTTCATGACCAACGAGTGGTTCTTGTTGTGTGCAGTTTGTGGTAAGGGCGTGGCCGTCGGGTCCTCGTCAAGGTGAACGTGAAAAACAAAGAAAACTAAACCGAACAAAGCAGGCCCGATGCCGTTGCAAAGGCCTCGAATGCCAGTTACTATTCCCTGCACAACACCTGCAACAACAAAATAATGCATTTATAATACTGCTCGCGACAAAGGAATATCGGTAGAGAATGTTAGCTGTGTAAAACTTAGGACTAGAAGCAACCAATGGTAATGAAGTGTTGCGAGATCATTTTTAAGTCCTATTACAAGGCATTAAGTTGCTGACAGAGGAGGTGATTAGTTTATATCAGTACATATCCTTACTCTTAACTCTCAAACAGTATATTTTGGAATAACAGATCTGCAATTTTTCCTGTTGCAAATAATCGAATTTTTACGAACACAATGGAAAAAAAATTAATTTCAACTGATGAGCTTGTCATTTCAATAATTTAGCTGATCAGTATATTTTCATTGAGGGGTTATATCCAAGTTGCAATTGATCTACGATGTAGATCACACTAACAGTAAGATGACATTGCTATCTTCAATTGCTCAAAAGCTGATATTGGCCGAATTCATACTGGAGATATACCTTTCATCTTAGACGACTTTCCTGCCTTTTGAAGCTAAACATAAAGACATGTTTCAGATTAGACGAATTTGGTCACAAAGCTGCACTACTTTGTTCCCAGACTCCAAACGGTAAACATGAAATCGAGGTTATCAATGTCCACCCGTCGAACGAACGAATCTCTAAAAAGGCCGGTCATGATCACAGGGAACCCATCTCAAATTAATTTCATGAGCGTTTTTAATAACAGTTCATTTACTGTACCTTGTTGGTCAGCTTCTGCACTACACGACACATAAGCACTAACAGCAGGATAGGTAATCATTGAGATTGAGGCCAGAGACCCGGCCGCCCACATCATCCTGGCGAATTGATACCAGGTATGAGAAAACCAGCAACATGAGCAAACACAAGGACTCCCTCCCCCAACATAAATTCATCTATTCTCCTCTTCCCAACAAAAACCAAGCATTGTTCGTAGTACGTTACTTTTCAAAACTAGAAAAAAAGAGTTTCAGTCCTAAAAAAAGTAGTGATTTGATTTAAATTAATATAATATTAGCTCAGTTATGTTACAGAAAACTAAATTTGCAACAGACGTTTAACGCTTTGTTTTTGGCAAAGTAACCTTCCTGCATTACTGCTGTTCGCCGCCATCCTTATTTACTTAATTCAGATCATGTGACTAACCAGTGGATTAATATTCTATTGCAAATAGTATTCCTTCAAGGTCTGCCGCCCAGGACCTACGGTTTAACGTCCTTATCCGTGAAAAATTGAAGGTCTAACCGTTTGCAGATGTTAGAGCAGAGGCAGCACCTTCTTCTCAGTTATTTTAAGACCCCGAGTGAAGGACCGGTAGCGGGAATCGAACCCGGGCCTTCCGCACGAAAGACTGGCGCATTACCAACTAGTCTAACCCAGGCGGCAGTGACTTGTTCGAGCAAATACACCAGTTGAAACATCAGTGAAATTGGAAATTTTCTTCTCACTTTGACGAGAAATACTTTATGTCCCACAAAATATAACTACAGTTTCGAAAATAACTATGAAATACAAGTTCAGAACACGAGTCTAGTGTATACTGTTTACAACACGAGCGGTTCAAAACACTCACCAATTCTGGGTCCCTAGCCCATACCAGGACAACTGGAGCATTTCAAATATCAACCCTATTAGCACGCAGTTCTTTAATCCAACTGTTTTCTTCAAACATGCTAAAACTAGGGTCTGGAATGGAGTGTAAAAGATTAAGGTTACTTCAATAAAGAGGCTTTCTCTTTACATATGTTTTGAAAAAGGTTATTTGTTCATTCATTAATTTATTTACGAACATTTAGGACGTAAGGAGGTTCCATGGAAAAATATGAGGCGACTCGAGGTTCTTACAAGGACCTTTCTCACATGGGCAGAACAGCAAATGTGAGAAGTACATGTTAAAGACAAAAGGCTATAAGTAGAATAGGAGCACAATATAGAATTAAAAAGTCAATAGCTACACGTTCTAAAACGCACATACACTAAATAGTAGGGACCTTTAGCAACGAGAACAGCAACATAGACGGCGACGGCTTACAAAAACACCTTTCTGGTTTGCCTTTTTCGACCATGTCTGACTTGTCTTCCTTCCCTTTTGTTCTAGTGAAGGGGAGTCAGGATTTAGGGGAGCCAGGATGGCCGAGTGGTTAGCGCGGGATCGAATCCTTGGTTTGCACGTGGGCTAAGATTTGTCGATCTTCTTCTGACTCCGAGGGTTTTTCTCCGGGTTCTCCGGTTTTCCTCCCTCCACAAAATCCACTTTCACGCCGAGATCTGTGCCGTCGAACAAAAGCCACTGGCTTGGGAGAATCACTCCCAGCGTAACGACGATAAATAAAGATTTATTTATATTTATTTATTTTAGTGAAGCTTTGTGAACAGAAAAAAAAATTTAAGCTTCCTGCATAAAGATACAGAAGATTGAGAACATTTTCTGTTGACCGTTCCCGTAGGTGTAAGAACTCCAAAACTAAGCTTTCCTCGTTGTAATTTTAAAGACGACAGTGTGCAGGTGGCCAGCAAGGTGCGTTCGAACGCGCAGTTATTGTATTCACTATTAATTTTGTTGCCGTCGTCATTGCCTAAGGTCCCTAATCTTAAGTTAGGACTACAGTAAAACGAAAAACACAGCGTGTGTCAGCAAAGATTAATTAACATCAAGTGCAAGGTGAATGCAGATTAGAGCGATGACATAAGGGGCAGGTCTTACGCCTTGAGCCTATGTTTTCTGCATCAAATGTGTGATCTAGCGTTAATACTAATCTTTAGGCTTTCGCGTGGATAAAATATGATAAAAAATAATCTATAAACATTTTTACGGTTTTCATGCGTTAAAATGAAAAAATACGTTACGCTTCGCCTTCTCTTGTGGAAGGTTTCATCTTTATGATGAAGCCTTCCATTCACGAGCCTTCCACAAGAGAAGACGAAACGTAAATGTATTTTTAAATTTTAACGCATGAAAATCGTAAGTTTTTTTTATAGGTTTTAGCTTTTTATCAAATGTGTGACCGGACGATTAGAAAAGTGCCGCTTGAGACGGAGCTCAAGAACAGATGTTGAACAGGAGGAGCGGATGTTGATAGGAAGGGAGTTCCAAACGAGGCAGGTACGCACAAAAAGGAGTCAAGGAAGGTGGAGGAAAAAAGACGGAAGCTTTTTTTTAATCGAACTATTGAAAGCAAAAGTTGCTGTGAACTACACCCTACAACAAGCGTTAATTAAGGATTTCACAGCAGAACAGGCTTCGGGAAAAAACTATTATAAATTCCTTTCTGGGCAGTAGGGGCAGTTTTGAAAATTGAGGGGTGCAATAAAAGTACGGTAGGGCAAGTAACTGAGACAAAGTTGCAGAAATTGGAAGACAGTGAAACTGCACAAGGGAATTTTCTACTTGTATCATAATTGTAGTTACTAAGTCTTAAACCAAAAGAATAAAAAAAACCCGTAAATAATCCATTTATGTAACTTTCATATTAAAAGATAACTTTCAATCTTAGACATAGCTTTTTAGATAGCAAACACTGTATAATGTGGAGACTCTAAACTGTATGTAAGTATTGGACGCTGTATCTTGTTAGTAGATTGGAAGAAATAGGAAACTTTTAAAAAAGCATACACATTTTATGCTATATAACAGTTTAACAGTAACAAATAATTATTGCTTACCTGAGCTATCACTGATAAAATTCCTAAAACTGCTATAAAAGTTGCTACCTCATCTAAACTGAATCCAATAACCTGTTCAAACAGAAAGAAAATTTTGGTAAAGTTATGATTTTAAAATCGTAAAATTCTCTATAGCAAGTAACAGATTAAGTGAAAATTAATCAACCGAAAGTGAGGTCTTTACTGTCGGACATCAAAAATCAAGGCTTCGATAAACAGTGAATAAAAGATTCATGAGTTAGTTAGTTGTGTGTTTGCATCTATGGTGTGAGGGGAAAATTAACAATTAGAATGGGAGGGGGGGGGGGAGGGGCAAATTACAGGAGGTGGATGGGAGGAGGGGGGAGACATTCATCTTGTCTTGTCTTTCATAAACAATTTGTCAACTTAATTTTAATATGTACATTTTCAGTTCCGTTTTTTAAGGTCTTCTATGACACATGTATAAATAAGGTATTATCATTAAATATCATTATTATCATTAACTACTGATCTCACTTGTGGAACACATAATATTATGCTAACAGTAAAAGACGCATCATTTTGTCTCTGAAAAAAACTTTTTGCTTGAAAAAAATCAATGTTAGCAGTTACTTACAGTTCTAAGGTAGAGAAACATGCATGAATACTGTCCAGCCTCTGGTAGATACGACAGAAATACACTCATACACAATAACAGCAGAGTGGGGTCTTGCACAACCTTTCTCAAAGACTAAAGATATAATAGGAGAAAAGTTTCCATTCATTAACTCTTACCTAATAACAGGGGTCAACACTACATAATTTTTATGTAACACTAACCCATTTTCCATGGGAAAGAACAATATATATTATGATCTTGGAATGGAAAAAATAAATGAAGTTTGCAATGTTATGCTTGCCCAATACGAAAACAAAATCTTAGGCATTGTGGGGAACATTTTTTACCCCTCATAAAACAGATATCTTATTTTTCAGCAAACTTAATTCAAAGTAATGATAAGAAAATAAGCCAGAGATAATGTGTGCTCTGATTGCCTGGTATGATGCACATAATGGAAGAAAACAGTTAAAAGTTTTTTTTTCTGTGTGGACTTGAGAGGGTATTTTTTAATAGGAATAAAACAACCCCACTTGTGTTTCTATACAAAAATGGAAAACACTATGTCGTAGTGCTCAAATACTCAAAAAAAAGAGAAAACTTGGTTTCACTTTGTTTTTTTCTCAACGATTTTCTTGTGTTCTGCCATATCATGGAGTTTTCTTATTTATGTCTAGAAACATGTGCAAGACTGTTTTGTTCTCTTACGACAATATAGAGTAAAAATACACGAGTAAGAGGCTAAGATTTAAGAATCTGTTAGGCTAACAAAGCAATGGCATAATTGGAGGAACTTAGTGCAAAAATGGTGTTTACTTAGTGATTATTGATGGAGTTTTGATTTCTCCCTATAATTCATTATCCCTTTTATGTATCTCTTTGTAATTTAGCATTTCATACAAAGTCACTTATTTTGTTTTTACACTAGACCCTTCAATTATTTGAAAGATATTAAGAACCTATTAATAACCTTGATAGCCAAAATTTATGTTTACCACCATTTATGTAAGAACCTGTTTCTAAAGACTAGCCCTGGAAAATGCAGGTTCTTAAAAGTTTTATGCAGGTTTTTACTGTAATACTCACTGAAAATGGATCAGCCTGTTCCCATGATATCGGGGCTCCCCAGGAGGCTGGCCGGACTCTCTCTGGCAGAGACTCAGGAATAGCAACTAAGATGAAAATTAAGTCTAGAACAGCTATTGCTGTTGCCAACGCAACAACAACATTGTCATTGTATCTAGTACCAAGCCATGCTCCGAGAGCCGGACTAGTTATGAGACTGGCTGCAAATGTTGCTGATACCTGTTGAAAAATAAGTTTAAAATCATTAGCATGTTAATTGATGCAAAAATCAAAGCTCTAGCTTGATTGGGCTTGCTCTGCAAAACACACTTGGGTCAACCAGTGCTCCACAAACTTTTGTATTAGATTTTCTTCATAAATTAATAACACATTTAAATGCCTTGTATTTATCAGAAAGAACAATGCTGAAGTTTCAGCATATTATTTTGGTCAAATACTGTAGTCTTTGAGATAAAGCATGTTTTATTTTTGCCCAGGTAGGGTCTCAAATATGGTGGGCATCAGTAATAATTTTGCAACAATATCAGTAATTTCTGTTTGGCATTCTACTCTGACAACAGAAAATTTTAAGGTGACTAAGTACATTATTTTAGGAGATACTAGGCCCTTATTATGGTGTCAGATTGTATGCCCACCATTATTGAGGCACTATCCTTGAAACAAAAATAGGCTGTACCTCAAAATTAACTGTAAGACCAGTTGGGTTTAACTTTTATAGTTGTTCTTTCTGATGAAATTAAAACACTTTGAATTGGAATTTTTTTCTGACCAAAATCATCACTTAGGCACTGACTAATTTTACTGAAGAAAATCAGGTAAAAGTCAACTAGACTACATAAGTACTAAACTTTAAAAATTCTAGACTACTATTTAAGAATGATTTTTAAACTTTAGATACCAATCCATATGCTGTGCTTCTCTCATTTTCTTCAGTACAATCTGCTACATAAGCAAACACCACTGAGAATGTGACTGCAAAGACTCCAGACATTGAAACTACAGCAAAGAACCACCTGTTGATGGAAGTGTGTATGAGTATAACTATAATTTTCTAGAGCTATAAGATCACATTCATTAAGTCAAAGCCTGAAAACTGATTTTTTACTGCCTGGTTTACTGTCTGCCAGGGACAAGAGGATTATGTATTTTGTTAATCCTAGACTCAAAGCGGAAGCAACCCTCTTTGTTGGAAGGTGTTTTTAGATTGCTGAGTCTAATAGTTAAATGCTAAAACACTAGGCTTTATAATATGTACCAGTAACATTGTAGTTGGAATTGAACAAAGATAGTTTTTGAGCGATTATCAGTACCAATTACTCTTTCTTCATTGTTGATCAGAGAATGGAATAAACAAACAATCAAGATATGGTATCCACAGATAATGGTAACAGAAAGTTGACTCTTCCAAGGGCAAGCCAAGTGACAGAACAATATAGAAAATATTGTCAAATTCCAAAGGCATTAAAATGAATATCATAAATTATTAATATGTATACAGTTCACTTGTGTCTGGGACATGGAACATGATTAGTTTTGAGTCCTTGGAACTTTTTGAGCATGACATTCTGATACCAACAGAATTTTTTGACAGTTCTCTAAAAGGCATGCGAGAATAATTCGAAAAATCAGACCAGTCAAATCAACATGCAAATTAACATGAAATGTGTGTGCATGCAGTTCTATCAACCTCAACCTGACCTTAAAGAACTTTTTTTAAAACCTGTAAGTTTTTATTCGAATCTTGACATATGTTCATAATATACTATTAATTTTATTAACAGTATACTTAGTACATATTATTATTAATATATATATATACCAAAATCACAACAAATCACAATTACCAATTTTGATTTTTAAAAATAAGTAAATCTATTTTTAAAATCAAAATTAATTTACATGTTAACATTTGTGATGGAAAAATTGTTAGATATTTAATTTAGTCCTTCATCCTTATGTAGGGGGGCAAATGAAATTCCTTTGAAGAAAAATAAGAATAATGTTATAGTGTTTAAATAAATTACCATAGCTAATGTACAGTAACACCGAATATCAATGACAATATTAAACTATTATCGGCATTATTGTCAATGTGTACTTACCAGGGGTTGAATCTAAGAAGAGGAATTGGTGCACAGGTAAAGAACACAGTTACAAGAAGAAATGATTTTCGGCCCCACACATCAGACAGAGCCCCAATCAGTGGAGCACTAAGGAATGAGAGAATTCCCTGATGGGTAGAAATGAATAGTTCAATTAGTACTGACCAGCATTAACCTAACTATGGTCAAACAATTCAAAATATAATAATTTTTTATGTAAAAAAAATAAATGAAAATAACTATCTTACACCAATTAGAAATGAAGTATGAAACACATGACTAATAATTAACTAATATTTAAACTAATAATTACCCGTTGGCTTGGTTAATCTACTTAAGTGCTTTTAGGCCAAAAATAAAGAAAAATGAGCAGTCTTGGATAGTTTCATTATTTGATATGAATTAGATTAGTATTGAGTATGCTATAGATCAACATTAATCTCAGACATTTTTGTGTCAGTATCTTTGAACAGGGAAAATAGTATTCTGATCAATTGAGGGGTCTAGTTCAAAAACGACATACTGTAAGTGACTTTTGATGAAGTAGTCAATTTTCCCTGCAATATCCCTATATTATCTCTTCATAACCACTGGGAGAATTTAGCATTTCATACAAAGTCACTTATATCATTTTTGCACTAGACCCTTCAACTAATCAAAGACCTAACCAAACTTTGATGACCACACCATGGTGTAAGTATTAAAAATCATACCAGCTCACATAATTAAAATTATAATAATTATTGTGTCCGAAGTAAAATTGGCTGTAGTCTTAAAATGCTACTATTTAACTCACAAATATTTTGAACTCTATTATCATGCTTTGTTTGCTTCAAGCTTGTTGCTTTGTAGTAGCCCCACCCTAACCTACAATTGACAATTCAGCTAAAGTTTGACTGAAAGTAACCTTCGTGATATTCCCTCAAGTCCCAACAACACACAGCAACACTTTGCATTTCAGTCTGAGTACTGGCCAACAATTATCCTTAGCTAAATTATATATTTACACTGTTGCTAACATAATTATGTGAAGCCAGTAAAAGATCCTTCAAAACAACTGAAGGGTCTAGTGCAAAAGTGATGTAAGTGACTTTGTATGAGATACTGTGAATGTTATGAAGAAACAATCTAGAGATAATGTAGGGAGAAATGATAACTCCATTAAAAATAACTTAGAGTACTGTACATCAGTTTTGCTAGACCTTTCAATTAGGGTTAGCTAGAACCGCTATGAATCTCTTAGCAAACTGCATTATGTATTTTATGAAATACCCCAGAGACCATACATAATCTGATAACAATACTTTTGTCCATAGACAGTAAGGAAAGCATTATTTTCTCTTTCCACTACCAATTTGCCGTACTCTATGTCCATTCTCAAGAAAAATTCATTTCAACCTCAAAATTGTTGCGACATAATAATAATAATAATAATAATAATAATACGCATTTATATAGTGCTTATACATAGGCTCTAAGCGCTTTATAATATTTTAAAACTGAAAACTAATAAAAAACTAGGGCTCGTATACATAACTACTATAATGTCACTTATTATAAAATTAATCAAAATTCTAGCTACAAACTAATACAATTTACTAAGTAGATACATCAAAAACATATAAACCATTACTAAAATTATCAGTTATTAAATTCTAGTATAAATTAATAGCAAGTTTAAAGAGATGAGTCTTAAGCTGAGATTTAAATGTGGAGAGACCATACACAGTTCTAATGTTTTCAGGTAAATCATTCCATGAGCATGAACAGAAAAAGAGCGAAGGCCATAAGTCTTAGTATTAAATTTTACATTTATAAATACCTTAACTCCCTGAATCAAGCCATTCATCAAAAATGTGTGATCAGGAAACGTCTCCTTCAAAACCTAACAAATACAGTTTGACAAAAAATTATACTCAGTCTTAAAAATTGAA
The DNA here is from genome assembly GCA_026413305.1 of Hydrozoanthus tunicans. Taxonomy (NCBI): domain Eukaryota; kingdom Metazoa; phylum Cnidaria; class Anthozoa; order Zoantharia; family Hydrozoanthidae; genus Hydrozoanthus; species Hydrozoanthus tunicans. Next base: position 13,195 of record JAOBAT010111590.1, read on the forward strand.
CTTGAGATTTTAAGTATAATAAAAGTTCTATACATTCTTGAAAGCATTCTAAACAAAATATTGATCAATGAGAATGATTTTATCTAATTCTTTCAACTTAAACTATATTATGTATTGCTAAATTATCCTAACTAGAATCTATACTTTCCTGGTTACCACTTTAGGAGAATTTCGCTTCTCATTTCCAGTAGTATAGCACACTGGATCAATTTCTATTTTCTCAATACCAAGTGTTTTGTCAAGATTATATGTCTTGAGTAACTACAGTAGTATTCTTTTCTGTAGAACTGAACACTGTCAAAACTACAAATTAAAGCTGTATAGGGGCATTCCATGGTATTATGGACAAAAATATGAGCACTTCAAAGTTTATAGAAATGAGATGTAAATTACAAATGTCAAATGCACATGAACTGAAAAAATTTAGTTTGCTAAAATGGGTCAAAATTTAATTTAATAAATTAGCATAAATTATAATCATTTTTGTTTTTTAATAAAAATGGTGTAACGGAGGGGAAAGTGATTTTTGCTGGTCTGAAATCACAATGAAACTAAAATGAATTGAAGAACCTAAAAGACACAAAGTAACCCCCCTCACATTTACAAAAACCAAACTTTAATCTAAGAATTCAAATTTTAAGAAATCTGAAGCTAAATCCAAACTCTTACTTTCCCCTCCGTTACTTTTTTAGGCCAAAAAGTTTTAATAAAATTTTAACTGCAAAGTCAAAAATTGTTATTTCTCACAAAGTTCTAATTTAGATAAGCACATATAATATTAATTTTAATTACTATAACTATCAAAAAGTTGGTATTAGTCCATTTATTTTGCATGGAACATTTGTAACGGAGGGGAATACTTTGTAACAGAGGGGAAAGCACATTTTGCCAAACTTGAATTTTTCATCATAAAGAGTTTAGTTTTGCAACTTGCATGTTGTGTCTGTTGAGTATTAGATTTTTTTGTTTAACACAGTTTTATTTATTTATTCACTGATCTATTAGCTTTGTATTTTCTCGCGTTAATAATAATTATTATTGGGTCACCTACTTGATTGCCATGCATTTCTTTAAAAGTGTTATAATCACAATCCAGGCTCAGTTTGAAATGCTGAATATATTACACAGTGAGACCATTCAAATTGATTAGCTAGCCATGAGTAGAAGTGAGGGATGTCATTAGATTTATCGGGTTTAGAATTTTAAAGTTTTATTAATAATTAGTTTATTATTTTCCTAAAATTTTGTAAAATATCAAATTTCATT
>JAOBAT010111601.1:0-14459 GCA_026413305.1 Hydrozoanthus tunicans
TTGATATGGGTGGCTGATACGCTCTGTATTTCACCGATCTACTATGTAAATATCGAGCTAAGTATGTGATAAATACAATTTACGTTGATCAAAATGTAGCTAATGAAAAAATACCTTATAATACATTCCTGGTTGTCCTTTGACCGGCCGGAAGTCATCATCCTTTTTCAACATCAATACTTCATCATCAGAGTAGTCGGTACCACTCCCCTCACTTGCGCTTGATGGGTCGGGGTACTCCATTACCTTCCTGGACATGTGTACTGTTAGGGGTCTGGTAAGGGTTGCAGAGGATCTGCGACGAGGTTGCTTGGCTATTTCTGGTACTGCAAGAGACTTCAGACCAAAACATGCAATTTAAAAAAGGAAAAAGAAATGTTCAAGCTTTTGGTATCTTGGTTATTTATCAATTTCTGTTTTTCCTGGAGGAACACTCTGAGAAGAACCTGAAACTGCACAGGAATCTCCATTACTGGTGTCCTTATGGGGACTTTTGTTAGTCTCCGAAGTTTTAACAGGGTTCGTTCGCTTTTCTCAAAGCAAAATTTAAGGACTTTTTTAGGACTTTTTAAGGTAAGATTGTTGGTTTTCGATGACCTAAGCCATGAGATATCAACCATCAGAACTGATCTAAAACATGACTTTTTACGATATTGATTTTCCTTGACACAGTGATATAGTTTTTTCAGGCACGTTTTAGTTGTTGTTATTCACGGACCTGACACTAAACTAAAGTCTACAGAACTGAAAAGGTTTGATTTGGCATTACGTAAGCAGAACTATTACTGTGCACTTTTTATGACAACACAACAGTGTAGTCTTCATTCAAACTCAACAAACAGTTTATTTGTACGCTAAGTATATGACTAGTGATTCAAACAAAATGCCAACTTCAGTGAAAAGCAAAAATTTAATGACTTTTTAAGGACCATGACTGATTTTTGTAAAATCTAAGGACTTTTGAGGCCTCGAATTTTGGAAAGTAAAGATTATGGACTTTTACGGTTTTTAAGGACCTTGACGAACCCTGGAAGTAGCCATCCACTTGTAGCAGGCATTCCTTACGGAAACAGTTTTAGAGAAGCTGCAACAAACTGGGAAGACTTTTTGCCAGTGCCTGGCCATGTTTCTATCACTTACACTTGTTAGCTGCTGTTTTGTCGGAATCACGTATAAGGTAAAAGGAGTTTTAAACAAAAGCAAAATCTTACAAAAACAAATACTTGAGTTAATTAACCTCAAAAGCTACAGGCTTCTTACAATTTGAGGATCAGACATGGAAAACTAGCCTAATAAAAAGTTATTTGCATCACAAGCAATTGTAAAAGAATAGAGATGGAGTCGGGTGGAATGAGCCACTCTGCGTTTACTCTTTCAGCCCAAAACACAACAAATGTTGTAAAATGTTGGTAAATTCGCCCCAAAAGGAACCACACTTAAAATGCAATCAGTTTGGAAGAATTTGGCTTTTCATTTTGAACAGTTTAATATCTTGTTTGATCAATTCTCATTTTCCCATAAAAAGTGACTTATTGTGTATGTGTTATGCAAGGGGAATTTGGATGTTGATAAACGGGCCAGGTGATTGATCGACCCACCTCTCGTCTTTTGCTCATCTCTGGAACCTCAACTTTCAGGTTTACTGAAGACCCGGATGGTTGCTCTTTCTCCTCTGTCGCTGTTTCGAGTCCCAGGCCCATTGAACTGCCGAAGAAACTGGACCTAATAACAGAAAATCGGATAATCAGGACCTGGACCCGAATACTCGACCAATTGAAGGCGAATACGTCTAAGAACTGAGCTTTGCTAATCAGATTAATTCCAAGATAAGATAACGTCTGGGTAAGAAAAACAATATGCAAACATTTAACAGAGCCTGGAAAAGATTACGAAACAGCACGTCAAGAAAAATGAGTCCCAGACTCTTTCTGTCCTGGTTCCAAGACTCTTTCTGTCCTGGTTCCAAGACTTTTCTGTCCTGGTTTCAAACTCTTTCTGCCCTGGTTCCAGACTCTTTCTGTCCTGGTTCCAAGACTCTTTCTATCCTGGTTCCAAGACTTTTTCTGTCCTGGTTCCAAGACTCTTTCTACCCTGGTTCCAAGACTTTTTCTGTCCTGGTTCCAGACTCTTTTATCCTGGTTCCAAGATTCTTTCTGCCCTGGTTCTAGACTCTTTCTGTCCTGGTTCCAAGACATTTTCTATCGTGGTTCCAGACTCTTTCAATCTTGGGTCCCAGAACCGTTCCGTCCCGCATTTTATACTCTTTCTGTTCTGAAACCAGATTATCATTCTTCCAATACCCGTAAATGCAGCTTTACTCACGCTGTACTCATTCTGCTGGCCCTGCGCTGGTCCATAGAGACTGCTGACTTCAGATCATAGCTGGAACCATAGATGGGTGCTTCTCCGTCAATAAACTCCTCGTCAACGTTAGTACGCGAAGGGTAGCTCACGAGTCCTGATGTGAACTGGAGCTCCACCTCGTACTCCTTCTGGCCAGCCATATACCTTAAATAGTTGAAACAGAAATAAAGACAGCGTGAATAGCCTAAAACATAATTCCAAAATAACGACATACCAAACTGTGGTCAAAGTAGCTTGATACCTTGGATTTATTGGCGATTCTCACTTGCAGTAAAAAGAATGAGATCAAACAAAAACAATTTTGCAATCTGATTGGTTACTGAAAGGGCGGGATCATCTTTTATCAACCACGGGCATTGAAGTCATTTATACCTTAGTATCTTGAATATGAAGTCCTTTGTACCTTGAAGCTTGACTCTTTTAAGTAACCATGACGTCCTTCATCAATAGTTGCTTGACTATTTCAATAACTATGACTTAATTCATATCTTGGTAGCTTAACTATTCTAAATAACTGTGATTTCATCCATACCTTGGTGGCTTGACTATTCAAGAAACTATGAAGTCTTTCATACATTGAAGCTTGACTATTTTAAGTAATTATGACGTTATATATGCCTTGGTAACTTTACTATTCAAGAACTTCCGCTTATTATTACTTTCCTTCCTTTTTCCTTTTTATGAGTCATTGTTGTAATCATATGCATTTTTCTCTGTACACTATTAGATTTTATAAAGCTATACAAACTATATTCAGCCAACTGCCTAGGTTAACCTCTTGTTATTGCAGTTGGCTGGGTACCTTAGTTTCTGTTTGTGTACAAATTGTAAAAACATGATTGTGAAAAGGTACTAAATTAATAAATTGAATTGAATTGAATTGAACAACTATAAAGTCTTTTATACTTTGTAGTTTGACTATTATAAGTAACTAAGACGTTGTCTGTACCTTGGTAACTTGGCTATTTAAGTAACCATGAAGTCTTTTACACTTTGTAGTTTGACTATTTAAAGTAACTAGGACGTCACTCATACCTTGGTAGCTTAACTATTTAAGTAACCATGAAGTCTTTTATAATTTGTAGCTTAACTATTTGAAATAATTATGACGTTATCTATACCATGGTAACTTGACTGTTTAAGTAACCATGAAGTCTTTTACACTTTGTAGCTTAACTGTTTTAAGTAATTATGACATTATCTATACCTTGGTAGCTTGACTATTTAAGTAACTATGAAGTCTTTTACAATTTGTAGCTTAACTATTTGAAATAATTATGACGTTATCTATACCTTGGTAACTTGACTGTTTAAGTAACTATGAAGTCTTTTACACTTTGTAGTTTGACTATTTAAAGTAACTAAGACGTTGTCCATACCTTGGTAGCTTGACTATTTAAGTAACCACGAAGTCTTTCATAATCTGTAGCTTAACTGTTTTAAGTAATTATGACATTATCTATACCTTGGTAGCTTGACTATTTAAGTAACTATGAAGTCTTTTACAATTTGTAGCTTAACTATTTGAAATAATTATGACGTTATCTATACCTTGGTAACTTGACTGTTTAAGTAACTATGAAGTCTTTTACACTTTGTAGTTTGACTATTTAAAGTAACTAAGACGTTGTCCATACCTTGGTAGCTTGACTATTTAAGTAACCACGAAGTCTTTCATAATCTGTAGCTTAACTGTTTTAAGTAATTATGACGTTATCTATACCTTGGTAACTTGACTATTTCAAAGTACAAGTTACAGAGCCAGTTCTCAAGGTCCTCAGCCATAAGCTCTTCAATGCGCTCATGCTTATCAATTCCTGGATCCATGTCCCCTCGCAGAAACGGAGACTTGCACCTAAACCAGGAAATTGTGTTAAAATCTTTAATTTTTACCAAACTAGGGATTAGTTGCAATTTTCATGCTTTTTTTATATCGGAGCATCATTTTGTAAGAAAATTATGAAAGACCTTTTGAATGATAGGAAAAGTGATGGTGGTGTTGATAATGATATTGATGATGATAGCGTTATTGTTGATGATAGCGATGATAATGATGGCGATTATGATGTTGATGATAGCTAAGATGATGATTATGAGTATGATAATGGTATTGATGATTGCGCTGATGTTGATGATATTGATGATGACGTGGGAATCAATGTAGATGATGATTATGAGTATGATAATGATGTTGATGATTGCGCTGATGTTGATGATATTGATGATGACGTGGGAATCAATGTAGATGATAATGATGAGTATGATAACTTACCGTCCCTCAACAATGTTGAATTCTCCATCACAAATAGGGAAACAGCCCCAGCCAACGACTCGATCAGTTGGTGTCACACTTCCCCGCAAGATGAACAGCTCGAACACTAACACCATACCTGGACGGACATCTGGCTTGGCTGGACACACAGTAAATACACTCTGATCAATCTGTAAAGGAAAAAACCTCTTACTTGAACGCTGAGTACTTATCTTCATCTAAGATATATTCGGCTGCAAACCACAATTGAGTTTACAAAATATCCTTTCCCTTATTCATACCTTGACCTCAATGTTGTAAAACTCCCCATCATGTTGCAATGGAAGAGTCGCTCCACCCCACTGCTGACCCTTAAGATTGGACCATTTCAAGACATGTCCGCCAAGGCGATCATACAGGGACACCATCAGCACATATCGGCCGGACGGTAGCTTGTCTTTGACCCCCCTGAGACACTTGAGTTTGATCTGGATTGGCTGTGGAGTTTTGTTCCAGTCCACTTTCCATCTACGCCCCTTACTGCCTCCATACTGTCCGTCTGCCATCACCAAGTCTCCATACATAGTCTACGATACAGAATTCACTTGTAAATTAATTCAATTTACAGTTCTTAGTCACGCATATCGCAAGGCCTCAATGTGCTTACAGTATTTCTGATAATAAATATACCAAGTGGTGTTCTTTAAACCAAACGCGAAATAGCCAAATGCAAGCCACATCGAAGAAGTTAACCGGACAGCATATCCTACACCTCGTTAGATGGCTTTGCAGCCAGCAGGGCTGTCTCGATAGTGTAGTGGTATCACATTCGGACGTGAAATCGAGGGACGTGGGTTCGATTCCCGCTCGAGGCATAACATCTTTTTTCCATTATTACAAGTCACCTTTTCATGCAGTATTTCTGATAAAAACGGATAAAGACATGTTTTAATGATATAATCATCTAATTATTAAAATCATAAAGACAGCTTGTCAAACAATACAAACCAATAAAAGTAATAAAAAATAATTCGGATAAACTATAGGTCAAGAGAATGCGTCCTGGAATAGGTAGTTTTAAATGAGCGTATACTAAAGAGGTCTCTGTCCTTAAACATGTTAGTAAATTGTTCTACCGTCACGGTGCAGCAACCTAGAATGCCCTGTACCAATAGGTACGGGCGGATGATTATGGGACGACTAATAAACCTTGTGTAGAGAAAAGAACGAAAAAAACGCCTGGAAGCGTAAGGTGCTAACAAGCAATGGATGTTATAATAACGTAAACGTTTTTATGAATTCCCGGGGGGGGGGGGCTCATATATTTAAGACCTTCAAGACGGGAGGTTATTAAAGAGGGGAATGGCTTATTTAAAAATTATTGGTAGCCAAAGGCAGAATTAACATATTAACCAACTGGCCTCTGTACCCCTGATTACTTTAGAAGCAAAAAAAATCAAACTAAAAACGCTCATCAAATCAACAATTCTTGTCTTACACATCATAAACTTGGAAATCGTTTGTTTGAAAAGTTATATTTTAGGACAATACCAAAAAGTTCATTTCATAGGCACTTTAAACTTCACCGATAGCAAATCATGGCTCAGCTACAATTGAGACAGAACGCCCATAAATAAGCAATACCTTAACTTCGCCTTTTCTTGCAGTAAGGGCTTTGAGCAGTTGGTGTTCGGCTTTTCTGAACGCTCGGTGTATTCTGTTCTGGATTAGCCTGTCTTGCTGCATCATGTGTTCCTATAGCAACATGATAACAAATGAACTTATTTCAAGATTATTGTCAGCAAATTCAGTTATTTTCATAGAACAAAAGTTTTTGTAGATTTTCAATACTTCCAGTATCAGATTTACGCTGTAAAACTACAACGCGTATCATGTACTCGTTCTACTACAATCTAGGAGAATCTGTTTTACCGTTTTGAACTTTAACAAGAAACCGCGCTAAATAAAAGAGTGAGATCCTTCCGCATCTGACATCTCTAAAATTTAAAGTCTTAACCCAAGAAATGGTTCAACTTCCCTCTGAACTATAAGAACATAGAAATTCATAACCGCCATGTCTCTTCGGAGGATGAAAAACGACTGAAGGTGACGATCGTCTAGCACAGGCACTTTCATAGCGCAGCTTCTTGTTTGTAAAAACGTAGAAAATTACTGACCAGGCAGCCATGTTTTTTCATCATGAAAAGCTACAGCTTAAGTCAAGTCCTTGTACTCATTTATTCAGCTGATATGACTTGAACAAGTCGGGCAAAGTGTCTTGCTCAAGAACACAACACTGTTATCTAAATGTGGCTCGAATTCGCGACCTAGAATTACAAGCAGAACACGCTAACCGCTCCGCCGTTCTTAAAACTAAATATTAAATATGCTTTAATTGAATTGATTCACGTACTGTATTCTTAAGTTATAACAGACACTGTAAAAAGCTAAATTAAGTAAAAAGATAGCTTAGCTAGTTCTTATTTCAGAATTTACTCGTAAAGAAGTTTTGGACTTAAACTCAAAATTCTAATTTCTATTACCGAATACTGATTTGTTAACGAAGTGAGCAGTAAGCGAAATAAACTAATAATTGTCACACTTCACATTTCTAGCATAAACGTTACTTATCCTTGGAAGCAAATTTTTCGGCTTAATACATCTTTTGAAGAAAACTTATACTCTCCTTGAAACATTCATTTATTTACATGTTTAAATCTATCATTTGCAGTTGGTGTCTGAGATTGGCCTGTATGACTGCAAAATCAACCATGAATACACAAAAAAATTATAGATAAAAAGTGATAAGACCGACAAAAATAAAAAAGACGGAATTTTAAGCATCCTTAAATTTTTAAGAAAAACTCAGCTATCTCAAAGAAAAACTCGTTTTTTCGATTTACTTACAGTTAACACCTTACAACCACAAAACACTACAATAATTGAAAACTTACAACTTGATAAATGGTACATGTAAGACGATTTCAGCTTTGTAATGAAGCGAAATAGATGCCGTAAATTCAATTCTCAAACTTGTGAATTTGCACTTGTGATTAATTCAAATGGTGTTGGCAAGTAGACAGAAAAATGACATCTCAAGTTAGCACTCTAGCCAGTGAAAAAGGATACGATAGGATAACTCGGCTATTAAGTTATTTTGACATTAACCGACAGGAAACTCATTTTACACAAAAAACAATACAGAGTTGGTGTGTCTCGAGGCAAACAGCTGCAAAATTCATGACAAAAGCCTGAAGGCCGCAAAAAAAGAACATCACAAAAAACACCTGTTGTAATATATATATAATAAAGGATTACAAAGAACGCCCTTTAATTAAGTTAAAATCTTTCCCTTTATACTGAGTCTATACCAAAACTAGCATAAGAAAAAGAAGTGTACATGACATTTCACACTTTTACCAATAAATTAGCAAGCTTTGAGGTATTTTTTTTTCTAATTCCCAGCATTTGGATTCTTATATTTTATACTGTGTTGGATTCTTAATAAAGCCAAAAAAACAAGCCCATAAACTTGTTCACACATAACTTTATTAGTTTGTTCAAAGGCTTAAATAAATCGCAAATGCAATACACAAAAAACACAGGGAAATAATTTTTTCAACCAGTATGTAAACAGTAGTAATTAAGTCTGGGCATAGACTAGAGGCAAATAAAGAGTAGAGTATAGCTAGAAATATACTAGGGTATAACTGGAAAATAAGCATATAGGCTTTGAAGAACATATTCACCCGTTACCAATATTTTTAGTTACCTAGTTTAAAAAAAACTAGCTTTAAAAGTTATCAATCTTGTTGAAAACAGACCCATTTCTGATCATCCCCAAGTTTCTTGACTGTCAAGTGCCACTAACAATATCCTTTAACCTCAAATTTACATTATAAATTTACCTTGATTTGACTTTCCCATGTTATGTTTCAATCATTTATTTAGTCAGAAACACTCTTTTAATAACCTTTCTCACACAAAGACCGAACTCGATTTCATGTTTCTTGTCAGTGCCTGCATGAGATTTTAGCCATGCCATAGAAAATTTTGCATTATTCATTTTTTGCAAAACAAAGATACTGTCTACTGGTTGATCAAGATTCTCATCATGAATTTTTGATTCAAAAAGACTTTTGCTGCATTTTTAATCAGAATTATTTGTTGTCACAACAGGTTAAATTCATCAGTTAGAGTTAACCAGACGATAAACTCTCAGCCATATTTTCTCTGATTTTTACCCAGAGGTTCCTTATAAACTACGAAAATGGCTTCAAACCTTCAATCAAAACAACAATATCGATCTAACATAAGAAAATCAATGAATAATGAAAAATGAAAAGTTCCCTTCAACAATTTCCTGAAAGTGGCTGGTAACGACATGAAATCAACTTTCTATGGCCAGTGTAGAGAGAATTTTGGATTTTCGTTTTGGTCATTTCTGGAGCTCTTCAGTTTTGATGAAATATGCGGTTCGCATTTTTTTTTTTATTAGGAGACAAATTTTAGGTTTTTGGCAAAAAAAATTATTTCTGTCAGTTTTCTAAACTTTAAAATTAGGAAATGCCAACTTTTGGGTTTGATGTTCTTATGTGGTTTTTGGATTTGATTTAAAACAACTGTGATTTTTCGGTTTGGGGTGAATTATTAACTGTGGTTTTGCAGTTTCCGAATGAGTGTGCCTCAACACCCCCTCTGTAAGAAAAAAATAGAAACATTAACACAATTCTCACCTCCCTCCTCTGCAGTCTCTTACTTTTCTCCTTCAGTACTTTTGTGACACGCTTCTTTGCATGTTCTTCTCGTTGAACTATCTCCTCCTGCCTCAGACGCTGAAGCTTGTTTTGCTGCTGTTGAAAAGCTATATGCTCATCGCGAAGTCGCCGCTCTTCTTCCTATCAAAAGCACCAAAAAATCAAATTCTTTAAGATTTTTCAGATGCTAAGTTACTAAATATATCAATTCCACTGAAATGAAAAGATCTTCAAGACAATAGCATAGCCTGATTTATTTGATTCCCTGTGCCTGCTTCTTTATTAGCTATTCTTTTTTGCTGCGAGCTTTTCTCTTTTGCAGTGGCCTTTATTTTCACAAGCTTTTCTATTCCGCAAGCTTTTCTATTCCGCAAGCTTTTCTCCTTTGCTGTGAGCTTTTCTTTTTTTGCTGTGAGCTATTTTTTGGCCAACCTAAATACATGTGAGCTAACTTTAACTACCTTGTGATTCATTGGACAAACTTTGCAATTCACTCTTTAGCAACTTTAGTTGTACCTAATATTTTCTGTTCTTACTGTACTTTTGAAGATCAAATAATGTATAAATCTAAGAAAACAGTCTCAAAAGAACTGCAGAGAAATTTGAGAAGCTATGAAAACCAAGCTACATCCTATGACTAGCACACACTTTATAAAAATTTACTAAAGTGTATAAACAACCTCTGAGTTTCTTAAAGGATTTCCAAATCATTCTGATTAATTGTTTAAATAAATTTGTACCTGTCAATTTGATATAAGGGATCTGATTAGTTTAGTGAAAAACCTGGGTTTAGTATGAATCAAAATCAAATGAATTTGATAAAGAATTTCCTAATCCATGAAATAAAAATTCTTTAAGGTTACTAGTAGAAAAAAGCCATGACTACTTAGTAAACTAAAGACTTAACTATCAAATGAATGAAACCACTCAGGCTTGGAAAAATTGGCAACTACTCCCACTGTAATGACCATAAATAAACTAAGTTAGTTTAATTTTATCTTTTTTAGAAAACTTTTTTACTGGGGGGAGGGGAAGGGGGGAGGGGTGGGTGGGGGGAGTTTTGGGCATATTTCATAGATTCTTTCCAACTGAAAGCAAAAGCTAAAAAAACAGATTTACAATTAAATGACCCATTTCGTATTATTAAAACAATTGTAAAGGAGTCAGCTGAGGAGAAGACCCAAAGGCTGATGAGGGAAGGGAAGAAATTCTCAATCGCTGGGCTTCAAATTATCAGCAACAGTGTGGCAATTTGCTGTGATGCTTTTTGCTTTTGCTGCGATACCCAACAAAAGTTTCAAGTTTCACTGCAAAATATTGCCTGCCTTTTTACCTTACTGCTGCAGTGCACTTTCTGTGGAATCAATGTTGATGTTTTCTCAACTTAAATTGAGGAACTGTGTGAGAAAATTGCAAATTATTGCAGCAAACACACAAATTGAATTTGTTGCCATCAACATTTTGCATTTCGATGTTTGGAGGCCTGGTTGCTGTCGCTCAATTGTTGTGGTAGAAACTTTGCATGTAGCACCCCAAAGTGTTTGCACGTTTTCTGTGGGGCAGACTGTTGTACTTCCAGTCTTGCTTCACAATGCCATGGCAGGAAAGATTGAAATGAAACCTCAATATTTAAATCTAAATTCAAGATTTATATTTTGCCTTGTTGTCCTGCCAGAACAAGATTTTTTGAGGCAGAAATTGCTGTACTGCCCTCTTTAAGAGCCAGTTCAAGGCCTGCAATCACAAGCTTAGGCACGGGCTGTAGGATACACTGGTTACGAGTTTAATATCAAACCTTGAAATGTTGCTTGAGTATTTCTAAAACAGTTGGTTTTAAAATTTGATAATGGTGTAACGATTAAAACTTACTGACCACGCTTCTGTGGCAGCTTATATGGCATGGGGCCAACTTCAAGAATATTTTGAAATGAAAATGGCAATTGCAACGATCAAGATCGTGGCAGTGCTCGGACAAAGAGAAATACTCATTGACAAGCAACATTTCAAGGTTTGATCTTTCGCCTCTATATCAAACTCATAACCAGTGTATCCTACAGCCTGTGGCCAGCTAGGTAATGTAATCACATGTAACTATAGGAAGGAGGTGTGAACCAAATAAAGTATGAGTTTTTGGACCAATACCAGTGGGAATTAATCATCTAGCAGTTAATATCAAGAAAGATCACCCACCTGAACTTCTTCCAGGGAAATGTTACCAATCATCAGGATTTCATCTGCCATCCTTTTTTCAAAATCATCTGCATAAGCACTGATTGGTTCATCCGCAAGTCCAACCTTAAGCTCGTGCACCTGGCGTTGTTTTTCTTTCTGTTCGTCTGGCTCCAGTAGGGGAGGGGGTGGGGCACTTGTTTCTAGTTGGGTATCACCACTGTCAAGGGTCCCCATCAACTCATCCAGATCTGGCAGATCTTCATTTGGAGGTGGAGCTAAAAGACAAATTGGTTTTAATAAATATTATTATACATGAACAGAGATCTTCATTTCCCCATCTTCCTTTGAACAAAAATACACACTGCAACTAAAGAGTAAATTAAGTAATTGATTCAAAAAATATTCTTTGAAATTCTAAATATTTTCAATTTTACTCCAAATTACTCCCAAAGTTATTTTGGAAAATTTGTTCAAAAAGCCACCAAAATCAAACTTTCAAAATGGCCACAATTTTAAATTATAATATTAATTTTTTTTAATTGTAATTTTTATTAATATTTTATCAAGCCAATGAATTAATATTGTTTTGTAAGGTTTTTTTAAAAAAAAGTCTACAATTAATTAAGTCACAAATTTAACTTTGAACTTGTAAGTGTCTTCTAAAAAGAGAATATATTTCTTCAATGCTGAGAGGGTTTAGTCAGATTTCAATATTTTGATTTTTTGAGCACTGCGGAATAAATCACAAATTCGAACTGATGACAAAATACTCATCTGATAAATGTACACAAAAGGCAGATAAATATCAATGACAACTTGACTCTGATCTCCAAAAGTTAATTAAAAAGCTTACTTAGTTTCAGCTAAAAAAAAAAGGCCACCCTGGGGCTAAAATGCAGACTGGCCATAAAATGCTACATTTTCAACTGGTGATGTGTTATGCTTTGATTGTTTTTCCTTGTGAATCTTTTAGTAGCACAGGTGTTCAATGACTTGCAATTAAAATGCTGCATATGATACTGGTGATTGTGTTTGAATATAAATATATTTGAATATATATTTTTATTATTCTGCTTTTATTAGTTTACATTTTACTAGTCTGCACTTTCACTGGTCTGCATTTCACTGCAGGGTCTGCATTTTCCAGTCTGCATTTTAGACCTGTCATACAAGAGCTAAGATATTGATCAAAAGTTGCAAAAGCATTTTGTTCTAAATCAGTTCACTTTTAATTAATGATATTACTTACAAAAATCTTCTTCCTCTTCAGATGCTGGCCATTCCTCATCCTCTTCAACTGAGGGTTTTTGTCCCACACTATCCACTGACCGATACATCGCCCACGGCAACTCATCATCAATTTCATATTCTAAGAAAACATTAGGAACCAATTCAGGTTCAGGCTGTGTAACCGGGTCTGCCTCCTCTCTCTGTACAGTCGACGCCTTCTCATCATCCTCTGTTGGTAAGCCATCAACAGTAATAGCAATCTCTGTTTCTGGCTTTGAAATAGTTTTGTTTGCTTCAGTCTCTAATGCCTCCTTATTCAAATTGTCATCATCAAGTGAGCCATCAACATTGATTGCAGTTTCCATCACTTTTACTTTCTCAGATTTTTCATCACCTTCATGAGTTTTTTCTGCAACGATAGACACAGTTTCCATTGTTGTCTCCTCAGTGATTGCCACCGCAACTTCTGCTGCAGTTTGCTTAGATTCATCAACTGCAACTTCAATTGCGACTGATTCTGGTTTGTCTATCTCTGCATCACCAGAGCCTGGTTTTGATTCTTGGTTTAATTCTGTAGCCTGCTCCTTCTCTTCTGTTTCTTCCTTGACTGCATTTAGACCCTAAAAAAAAAGATAGTTTTTTTTAATGGAGGGATTAAGTGAGCAACTAACAATTTTATTTGGGTCAAATCATTTAACATAAACTTTTAGGACTGGTTAATTAAAGTAGCTCTGCTAAAAATATTTTGAATTGTTCATTAAATGATTTCTTAAATGGTGTCCAAACTTGCAAAGTTTTAGACATCTTGGTTTATGACCTATTTGTAGTATTGAGTAATGTTTTCTTTTTCTAAACTGAAAGAGGTAAGAACTGTTTGGAGAATTAAAATTTACTTTTGCACTGAAAACCATGTCCATCTTAATCTGTTTTGTTCCAAAAATGTCTGAGAATGTCTTGTCATAAAATAACCCAGTCCCCCCTAGTGTAGCAGTGAACCAACAAACTAAAAGCTGAACTTCATGTGCATATAAAAAATTGAGAACTTGACTGAATTTAGAAATTCTTTTTTTTAATGTCCATATAGGTTTCAACACTTCTGGAGGACAAAAATAGCTGTAAGGTTCAATATTTAAAGGCATTTCGAACCATCCAAACTTATAGTCCAAAAGTCATGTGCATAATTTTTTTCCAATTTGTCTAAGGGAGTGTTATAAAGATCGAAGAAAGTCACAAAGGATTAATAAAGAATCGTTCTATTTTTAGACTGCCAGCTGCACAGGACATTGCTATTATTTCATGCTATATAAACATACTTGCCACATACCCCTCCCCCCAACCCCTCCCCATCTACTCCACATTAACATGTTTGTTGATCACTCATTTTAATACCAGGAAAAGTTTGGCAGCCCTGAACTATATAATCACCATAGAATAACCCTTTCCCTGTGAGGCCGTCAAGCTTAGGCCACATTGTTGCAACTGGTGGCCATCTTGGCCATCTATCCTTAAGGTCATTCCATCGAAATAGAACCCGCACCTAGATTCTTGTCAAACTTTCCTCATTTGTCAAAAATTATATGTAAACAGCAAAAATGGAATAAGGTTAAGTTTTGAGATATGATTGATACAAACAACCCCTCCAGGGCTATTTTTCTGTTGTTGTAAGCTTGAAATTAGAACTATAA
>JAOBAT010111612.1:0-14458 GCA_026413305.1 Hydrozoanthus tunicans
AAACTCGCTTGGCGCACCACGGAACACCAAGGCCAATGTGACTTCTTTGCTGTCTTTATTCTACATGCTCCCCTCTACCTAAGAACCCTCTTATTCATTACAGTTCTCTTATTCATTACAAGTATTCGTTTATATAGCGGATTAATTTTTGAATACTTTCTTGATACACGTGTAACTAACAATAAGTTATCTTGAACAATGGGAAGTGACTCACAAAGAACTCAAAAGATATTGATTAAACAAGGAACTGAAAAGGTTTTGCTAGGTAACAAAAGTTTGCTAAAACTATTTTAGTGGAAGTCCAGATGCAGATTGAATATTTGATAGTTAGGGAAATGTCTCTGTTGCAATAGCATAGTATTCATGAATGCCTGCAAAGTGTAAAATATCTCATCGCGTCAAATCGTAAACCTAGGAGATCATCAGTTCGGAACTAACAAAATGTCTCTATACATATGCTGGTGAACTGTCTCAGGTTTCTAGCTGATGTATTTTACCAGATCTAGAGCCGTAAACTAAAAGCTAGAACACTGTAATGCGCTGCCTAGTTTAAAGAAGGACATTTGGCATGTACTTTTTGGCTCTGTAACTCTCATACACCTATATAATACAATACTTGTATTGAATTCAGTTTAAAAAAATGACTGTCTTTGCAAGTTCGCTTTTGATGCAATATAGTATGAATGATAATATCTCATTGCAGTCATCTCGTAAACTTAACTATGTCATAATCTATAACTTTTTGTGCTAAACCCTGTCTAGGGTTATGATGGAGACAAAGTAAAGAAAACTGTTTGGGCCCAGGGATTCTCGCTACAAATAATCTTGCTGTCCGGCCTAGAGGGGGGCTAGGCGGAAAGTGGTCCGTAGCTACGATAGAGCGACGTGGGTTTGAAGCCTGCTAAAGGCAAAATTCAAAACTTTTTGGACAAAAGTGTCAAAAGGTAAAGTGATGTGTTTTTATTTCTTTCGACACAACACGGAATTTTTGTTTGGATATCGAGCAACTCTAGATCAATGTTGTTTGCCCAGTGTCGCACAAGCGAGTATACCGAGTAGCTTCATACTTCAATCATATCTCATAACCTCCGGCTCAGCGTGCTAGAGTTTATCTTACTCAAACTTATTATATTTCCTCAAGTAAAAAGATATTGAACTGACAACGCTAATTCCTTTTAGCTAAGTTACAACGAAAGAATTCGTTTTCGTTCTCAGAGTGTTTGTATAATTATATTTCTAGAGTTCACAGCTCATCTCGTTTGGCTAATGCGGGGAATGGTTTGACAAAATTCTCTCTATATATGGACCAACATTGACGGGGAAGTTATGGATGTGTTTTGAATAATTTTTGAATATCGCCATGTAAAGGGAGCGAGAATATTGGCAACCACGGAATTCATAAAAATATGTTGTAATGTATCGATATGTATTGTGTGGCAATTCTTCCGTTCGAAAAAGAAAAATATTTACATAATCTACAGAAATAGTTCACTGTGTCATCACACAAGTTTTAAGTACGTCTTGCCTTTTGAGAGCAACACGTTAATAAAAGCCAAATAAATTTTTGGATTAAATTGTCAGGATGGTTCCGCAGCATTTAATATTTTCTCTGAACTAGAAAAAGGAAATAAGTTTATGAATGTTTATCCGTATACCTTTTGGTTTTTGGTAAACCCAACAGATTTATATGCATCACGAGACACTGCAAATATTGTTGTGCAAATCAACAAAGCTTTCAGTTAGACAATCTTCCCAAAACAAATCGTACCTTACTACTAACATTAACACTTCCCTTACCAACACCCGATGAACCGGGGTTTTTTCTCTGTGTTTTACTTTAAATCTCAGCTATAACTCTAATTAATGTTTTGGCTTTTTTCAAGTTGTTTCAGTTATGTAAAGATGATAGTGTTAAATTAAATGTTTATTATCTTCGTCAACCTTCCTTTGTTTTTCCACGCACAGCCTTTATTCTTTATCTTTTTACACAAAAACAGCAGAAACATGTCAGAAGATAGTTTTTCATATTTCAATAGCAGTAGAGTAATGTCGTCTACTTACAATCTCTTGCCGCCCGATCTGGGCTCGGCGGTCACAGGTAGTTCACGTGACTTTTGAAGCAGTTCCTTCCCGCGAAGGCTGTGTACCAACTTGCGTATGAGTTGTACGGACGCCTAGCGAGACACTAGAAGTAAACACAGATAGCTGATATTACGAAAAGTGCGTTCATAACCAGTAAGTAACTGTTTTCTTTGAATTCTTTCCCGACGATAGTCATGCATTTCGCGCCCACCAATAAAACTTACATGTAGAAGTGTTTGAACGAGTCGTAGCAAAGACTAGTGAATAGTTCCGTCGTGTTAATTCTGTGCAATGTAAGTATGATAGGATGTCAATACAACCACTTTGTGCACGTTAACGTACAGAATACGCTCTTGGAAAGAATTGTTCACTTTTTACTTCTTATGTTTAATTATGATACTGAGTAAAGTGACAAATCTTCAACAAATACTGCTGCTCAAGATGTATGTAAGGCTTATTCTATTGAAGCTTTGGTCAAACAAAGAGACCAAATCACCCCACTATGGTACCCTGGGGTCCCTTCTCGGACACCTTATTACCCACCAGGACTCATGACCCCTTTATATCGCCTGTCACTAAACCAGGGTATCATTTGACCCCTACTAGGGCACCCTGTCACCCCACTAGGGTGTCCTGTGACCCGACCAAGAGTACCCTGACACCCCTAGGGTCCGATCAGGATACTTTATCACGTTACCAGGGTCCGGGGGGGGGTAAACTCCAATATAGTTTGGGTGGGGGTGCATGTGGCGCTGGGTTCGCGAAAGTCCTTTCCTTTACTAGAGTGAGTTCTGAAATTTTTGTGACCCTATACCAGAGTACCCATTTTAAATCCCAGCACTAAAACAGGATTTGTTAACACTGAAGCAAAAACATCTGATTCGATATAAAACCCAGGGTATAAAGCGCTCAAGTGTTCTGGATTTCAATGTTTTGTTATTATAGTTTTTATACCCGCTTAGCGATCCTGTTAAACGTGACCCTATTCTAGACCAATTTTCTATGATACTACACCCTATCCCAGAGTAAATGGCTTGAAAGCCATACCCTTTCCAGCGGCACATACCCGTATAGGCAATATATGGGAGTACCCCCCCCCCCGGGGTCCAGGGTATTCCGTGTTCCTGGGTGGAAGAGGCACCTGTCACCCTGCCAGGGTATTTTTAGTTATTTTATACCGATTATTCAGATTGAACAAACAGGCTCTTTCGTATATCTCTTGTTTACACATACGACAAAGAGAGTAAGTACTAGACTCTTTCTAATCTTTGGCCTAATATTCCACCACACACCTAACGATTTTTGAACAAACAATATTCCACAAGCAGTCCTGTTTTTACAAACAACATTGACCCAATATTTTTTTAAAAACACCCAATGTATTCTTCCGTTTACGGGTTAAGTTTCGAAAGTAATTATGAGCCTATACCGGCATTCAACGTACGTATCGGCAGCTAAGTGCGTATCCGGGTTCTTTGTTCAATAATGCCGTAGATCAGCGAAACTTGGAATATAACCCGTTCCAGTGGTAAGCCTCGCGACACTTGAATTTACATGTTGCCACTAAAGGACAACACTCCATGGTATCGGCTAAGTTCTTGAATTACATTTTTACAGTGTTGGAGTGTTAATTAGTTGTTCGTAGCTGTCTGTTTTATAAATTGGTTAGCCGTTTCTCTCAATTCTATTTTGCTCCGTATGAAAAACGTTTGACAAAGTTATAAAATTTCGCGTCTGCCTGTGTAATTAAGTGATATACGTTCACTCTTCATGCATCCAAAATCAATACAAATCCTGCCTTTGTTGACATTGTCAAAATTATTATAAACGACAACAATACACGCTTTTTTTATAAGAACCAGTAAATTTGGCCGAGGCTCATTGTTCTTAATATTTTTTTGGCGATTTGAGCCTCAATTTTTTCTTAATTCGTTCTTATTTCTAAGTGTGAATGAAATCGAACAAAAACTGCAATACATTTACTCTAGACATTGTATTAGTTAACAGTAACAGCGTTAATTAAAATGAACGATTTTAAGGAACAACCTTCAGAGTAGTGTTTAATTTGAAGAAATGATAATGATTTAAAAGAAAAAAAATTGCGAAGCTAAAAAAAAATGCTCAATCGAGCCCCGAGCCTCATCTTGTTCGTAAATTGTTCTTAGATTTTGGCCAATCTGAGCCTCGTTGTTCTTATAAAGTTGTTCTTATAAAAAAAGCGTGTATGTTTTTACTAGAATTATCACAATCAGAGTGCAGAATAAACGGCTTTTTTCTACTTTCACACTTTATTTGGTAGACTTGTCGATCTTCTCTTTCCGCCAACAGCTGGAAACGTAATTCGATTCGTTCATTATTTATCCGACAAAAAAGTTGAGTAGACTATTGTGACTTGAATTAAAAATAATATTTTGCATTGATAGGCCGTCTTTTGTTTTTCAAAATTGTAATTTCTGAAAACATGGTCGTTTTATATCTAGGATAGGGGTGGGATATGTTTAGCATCATTAATTTTTTAGTGTTTTTCTCTCTTTGGATTTTGATCTTTGTAATTCAATGAAAACTATTTTTGCTCAAGCAGAGATTGGTAAAATATTTTTAAAGTATTAAAATTTTCTTCCGCCGTAAAACATTGTTTAAGTTTTTTTGCATTAATAACTCACTATGACAGGGGAAACGCAAGCCTTAGACACAGCGTCTAAGGTTTTACTCTTTTGTATTTACATTTCCATCATGCATGCGAAAATAGAAAAAAATGTCAAAAACAGATTCTAAGCTAGTTTCGTCTTTAGCAAATACTCAGTAATATGTTTTGCTGAGCTTGAAAACTTTAAAAATTCTCCGGGAATAGTCTCTATGCGCATGCTTACAGCTGTTAATTTCGAAGCTTCCTCCGGATCTAGCGGTTCATCGTTGAAACTGACTCAAGTCCTGAAAGCCAATGCGATATGGCGTATATTGGTATTAACCTATACAATTGAAAGAAATTTAAGGGGCTGCTCGTTCACACTTTTTTCTCAGAAGAACAAACTTATAAGAACATTAAGACTGCCAGAAACTCAAAAGGGCGAGACGAGTAGGTTGCTGTTGGCTCAGCAAAAGTCACATTGCAAGGCAAGACGTTAACAACGACTCATTATAGGCTCGTTATCAGATGTTATCAAAGCACTCGCAAAAATGGGGGTCTCAGAATATGGTAAAATGATATAATAGAATACTTAGATTTTATTGATCATTTTAGTTCAGATTTTATTGATTGTAAGGAAGAACGAGCTACAACCAATACTGAATTTGGTACCCGGTAGATATACGAAAATCGGAAGCTCGAAAGTCTCTTGTTTCCGTAAAATTTATCTTCACTCGTCAGCGAAGAGCTTTTTTTCGTAAGCAAATGTGCCTCGGTGAACTGCTTTCATCAGGATGTCGGAAAAAATTCGCAAATTCTCTCGTTAAATGTGTACAAAAGAGTTTTACATTATTGTTTCACCCTACACGACGGGATTGATTGGTTTTTTTATGAAAAGAAAGTAATAGAAAAAATTCTTTGCCATATTTTCGTGCCTTATCTCTAGATTGTCAACACATGTTTAACTTTATATAATGTGGCTTGGTGAACTGCTTTCATCAGGATGTCGGATAAAATTCGCAAATTCTCTCGTTAAATGTGTACAAAAGAGTTTTACATTATTGTTTCACCCTACACGACGGGATTGATTGGTTTTTTTATGAAAAGAAAGTAATAGAAAAAATTCTTTGCCATATTTTCATGCCTTATCTCTAGATTGTCAAAACATGTTTACCTTTATATAATGTGGCTTGGTGAACTGCTTTCATCAGGATGTCGGATAAAATTAGCAAATTCTCTCGTCAATGTGTACAAAACAGTTTTACATTATTGTTTCACCCTACACGACGGGATTAATTGTTTTTTTTATGAAAAGAAAGTAATAGAAAAAATTCTTTGCCATATTTTCAGACCTTATCTTTAGATTGTCAAAACATGTTTACCTTTATAAAATGTCATGTTATCTTGGTACTGTTGGTGTCATTCGTCTGTTTATCTTATGAAACCCCACTGCAAAGGATTTTCAGTTATACTTGTATGCGCAGGGGAAAGCCTCAGAGATGTTCGTTTCCGGCTTTATGTTTTTCATATGTTTTTCAATGATCTATATGTACGCTCAAATTGCATGATGCTGAAAAATGCACTAAATTCTAAAGAACATACCAGCTGAGAAAACCGGCAAAGAACTTTTACTTTAGATATTTCACAAAATTATGGTAATAAACTTCTTTTTCCTGAGCTATTGTTCGTCAGTGCAATAACAGCTTTATTGTTGTACATGTGCAAGTTTGTTTTGAATATTTTTGTTCATTATCATTTTTTCTTGCGCAGCCGTGAAAGTCATTTAGTTGTGCTTCGGTTTTGGTTTGTACGAATGGAATATAACAACTATTTTTGAGAACTTTTTAATAAAATCCTCAAACATTTAAGAACACTTAGGCCCCGTCCACACGTATCCGGATATTTTTTGAAAACGAAATTTTTTTTTTCTCCTTTAGCACCTCTCATCCACACGGATACGGCGTTTTCGGCAACAAATCGAATCGGCGGAGGTTTTTGAATACGCGCGCGAGATTTTTCGTATTCGTGGGGACGCAGATGTTTTCAATTACGTACGGAGAAAAAAATTTTCCGTTTTCAAAAATATTCGGACACAAAGTGTGGATGGGGCCTTAGTCTCAGCCAATAAATAAGGCGTTCTTATATATTAATAAATAATGTACTTTGCCTGCGCGAAAGATTGTGTTTTAGTTTGAATTTCACCCTAGATCGTTTTACGCACCGTTTTCTAACTAATTAAGGTCAAATGGCATGAATTTGTTAGTTGTTAATTGCTAAAACTGGAAGTTTACTCTTTAAATTTGCAAGCGGTCCCATTTTGATGGCCGCAAATTCGCAACGATAATTACTACAGAATATATTTACTACTGAACTTGACCCTGTTAAAGCATTCCTGCTTTTAAGGCTCTGTGGTTTTTTGACGGTTTGAAAATGTGTTATCAAATACATTAAAAGCTTCTTTTCTTTCTTATATTCTCTTTTTTTTTTCTTCCTGTTCTTCTTTTTGAAACACGCCTGTAAAATGTGCCGCTCTTAAAGCCATTAAGACAATTAAGACCATCAGACCTGTCGAACAGCAAACTTGGATTACAAAAGATTTTTCAAAATCTTAAAAAAAAACCCTGTTTTTCAGCTGCCATGCACTGAGTTTGTGGTTTGCGAAAAGGTTGTAAGAAAATAGAATAGCGTTTCAACGTGACAAAAGCCTAAATACGTACTTTGATAAAAGAAAAGTGACATGATTAGTAAAAGAGTGTTCATATGCGATGAAACTGTGTTTTCAAATATGTTGATAACAGTTGTATGTGTGTACTGTATGTAGTTGGCACAGTCGTGCACGATTGATGTCGTATCAATTTTACTTCTTGTGCGTTTGTCCTCGACCCTTTTTCAGAGTCTGGTTCCCTCTTCCGACGATCTGGAAAGTAATGTTGTTTATCAACTTTCACCTTAGTTGCTTTAAAATGTGGTACCTAAAGTTTTGTCCTGTTGAATTGACGTTTTAAAGTTTTTGGTTTTTCAGTCCCTTTAGAATTTTGAACGGTTTCTTGCCCAATTTCCTGCTTCGAGCTCATTGGTTCAGTGTGTGAGGCGTCTGCTAGTCGCTTTTGTTGATCCTTAGGCGATCTGTCTCAGAAAAAAATTCTTCAAACTGCATTCATGAGGGTAAAATAAGATTCATGCATGCAGAAAAGATATAGAGTGCATGATAAGGCCGAAACTTGATTGCTTTTATCCCAGCATCAAGTGTTTTCGAACTCGACGAAAGTTCAATTACTTCTCTGCTCTAGCAATCGAAACTACAGATCATTATATATTCTTTTTTGCCAGCTCTCTACTTAAAACTTGAGCGTTTTCATTGTTATCCGCCTTTCGCCATGGTGCACTATGCCATTAGTTAGTTTCAGCGCTTAAAAAGCACCACAATGGCGTAAGATAAAACGTATATTTCGTCTCGATATGCTTGTGTGTTTGTAATAAAAGCTATAAAACTTCTACTTTCCTTCATTTCAATTTAACCGATTTAATGCCCAAGGCGTTTTCTTCTTCTAATATAAATATTTTCTTACAATCACTAGTGGCTAAAAAAGATTTGAAAAGAGGATTACAACAATTTTTTAATTAAAAAAGGTAAACAACAGCACTATATTTTTTAGTTTTTCCGACTGTTCTAATTTCTGTTAAAAAATTATCTTAAAATTTTTCACTCTCAGAAGGCTCAGATTAAAAAGTATTTATAGTTTATCAAAGTCTAATACAACTACTATCTGAAGCTTTTCAAGGCTTGTTCACTGTTATCGACACCCCCAGGGCACTACATGTTGTTTGTCATTCTCGCCTGTGTTTGTCGATTATCACTGAGCGCTGTCAAAAGCAAAACGAACAAAACCTTCCTCCGAATACTATACATAAACCTTTTGAAGTATTGTCAAAATCTGTTGTTCTTTTTCCGTTCACAATCTTAAGCTTTTCTGTCTATAGTTAATTGCATGCCAGCTATATTTGCACAAAGCGATCGCGTCACGTTGTTGTCTATCATACACCTTTTTGAAGTAATTATTGATCCCTCCTTCATTAAAGTACGCTGTCTCGTTTCCTATGAAATATATAAACATTCATCCTCTAGAAAAAGGTACGAATTGATTACTCCTCGTTTTGTAAACCCCTTCGTGGTGTTGCGGTAGTTTTATACACAGGTCCTCCAAATGTAAGTTTATTGCGTCATTTTGATCTCCATTGTATACGTGTTTATAAAAAATTCCTGTCCACACACAGCAGTAATTATTAATAACATCATACAGCATTAGTTTGAACGAGTTTAATCTATTTATTCGTTTCGCTTCATTTTCAGGGGTAATAAAGAGTTTGGAGAAGGGCCTTTACGTCTTCACATAATAGGTAGGGATTGCAGTGAACATTTGTTTGGAAATGTTTCTAAATTTATAGATTGTGAAACTGTAGTGTTTTGCTAAAAATAAGTTTTAAAGAATCATTTATAAAACGCGCGCCAACTAATATAATTATCACAAAAAGATGTACAACCTCATGCGAAACCAGAGAAGACTTGCTTTTAATCTCTAAGAGACTGCCCAGCAACTGTTAACTTAATGTTAATCAAAACTTCAAGCTTTCGTTCTCTGAACTTCTAGTACTAGCTGTATGCTAATAGCGATGTTTTTTTGTTGAAAAGAATGAAAGCAAGTTTGGGCTTTAGGAAAGAAAGGTTAGCGAGATATGATTGCAATCACCGACAAAAACTAAAAGTACTGATTTGTTTGTGACTGCTAGTAGAGGATAAGTTTCAGATAAATTTCAGAATTTTCATTACTTAAATTCGTTTTCCTCACGGCATTATAGGTTTTGATAACATTGAATGAAATTATACAATACTTCTAACGAATGTTTCGGTTGGCACATTTTTGGGGGTACTGATAGCTGTAAAATGTTTTCGTGTCGACGAAAAAAACTTAAAAGTTGAAATTTTTTCATAATAAATCAATAAAATAGGTAACAATCAAATGAAGAAAAGCGTTTCAGTTGAGAGATAAAAATGCACTAAGCTCCTCAATGAAAACTGACTCTTATTACTTTTCTGCCCGATAACCACTTACTCTTTTTGGCTAAGCCAAATATCTCAATTGATTGAAAACGGCTAATTCTTCCATTTAGTTTGCTGAATTTGCCGATCTCCCCGCCATTGTTTTATTGAGGATGGAAGGAAGCGCTGTTGATCTTTTGGATCTCCGAGAAAATGAAAGCAAAGAACAGATTTCGTTGAAAGTAGTCACAAAGAGGCCCAGAGGAGCTTCAGTGATGAACGCAAGACAATCGGTGATGCGGAAAGACAGTTCAAACAACCTGTCCTTCGAAAGTCTTCTACGAAGAAGTATCTCTGACTCAGTGGAGAAGAACTATTGCCGCAGAGTCACAATTCACGCGGTATGTAATATATATTTCCTCTACTTATGCAACATATAACAAGGAACCAATTTTTGAAACGCGCGCTTTGATATTTACACGCATTTTTTGCAATTAAAGAGAATTGAACTTTATGTGAACCGAACGAGGCTTAGATTGGCAAAGTTAAAGAACAATTTAAGAACATGCCGAGGCTGGGGCTCGAAAGCTAAGTTTTTAATTTTAAGACTTTACTGAAATGCCTCCCTCCCACTGACTTTACTTTACTGAAATGCCTCCCAGTTTGTAATTGATCAAAATATTTTTCCAATACATGCATGTAATGCAGTACCTTATATTAAACCACTCGCAGAAATATGAGCTAAAAACAAATTCTGAGGCTCAAATCGTCAAAAAATCAAAAACAATGTTCCTCGGCTAAATTTATACTGGTTCTTAAAATATAAACACGTATGTCAAACGGCCTGACATTGACTCATAGTTACAAGCTTTGTGTAAATGAAAGTAGTTCTGACCTTTCACAAGTACCTTAGCCTTGTCAAGAAATTGAATACACGTCGCCTTTCCGGCTTGTCACGTCTCTCGGCAATGTAAACAGTATTAATATTTCTCTGTTTTAATTGCACAGTTTTGTTATTACGATTGGAAAAAAACTTTTCATCTTGAATTGGTTGGAAACAAAGTTTGGTTCATCTAGTTCGTTTTAAGTTCATTTGCGAACTAACATGAAAAGAGTTTGTAAAAATTGGGCGCTGTGTGATTGTATGATGTTTTCTTATCCCTGGCGCCATTTGATATTGTTCTACCCACACGAAGATCAGTAGTGTTCCTGTTTAATCTAAAATCTTTATTATACTCCCCTCCTAACAGGTGCTTAGCTTGGCTCAGACCTTTTAAGCCATTTCCGTTCATTTTTTTCACCTAAAAAACATGGCACTTTGCAACATACTAAACTTTATTGCGAAAAGACTGCTAATGTTATTTAGCTGATACCGAATCAAGAACGATGGTGTACAAACAGACAAAATATGTGTATATTCTTTATCGTCTAAGGTGTCAATGCTGAAACCACGGAAAACACATTAACAAGAGTCCACTTCTCGTCACTTAATATTCATTAAATTTATAATTCATCTTAAATGTTATTTATTAATATTTTGCTTGTTCCAAACACGTTGGTATACAAACGTATATATCATAGCATTTGCATTTTGCAACAAACTATCCAAGAAAGTTGGTTTTTAGAGAAGGAATTACATGTTCAAAGTTAAAGTTGCCAATTGTTGCCAACTTTGCGTTATTGCATTTTGTTAATGACGAAAATGTTTGAAAAAAATGTTAGAAATATCTGATACGGTTCCAAATTAAACACATAGCATGGCGAACGCCGCCTTAATTAATTCCATTTGAGGTAAAATGTTGGAACTCCACATTCATTCAACGCACTTGTTTGAAATGACAGAAATATAGACAAATCACACGCTGTTTTTATAAGAGAAACTTAGAATAACAACGAGGCTCAGACTGGCCAGCATTTAAGAACAATTTAAGAAAAAGCTGAGGTTTGGGCTAGTAGCTGGCTTACTTTCAAACTTTACTGAGCTTCCATCTTTAATTAAACAATACAGAAAAGAAGAGATCTAGATGATTCGCAGCTTTTGTGATAAGATAATTAGAAATCGTCTCAAGAAAATAACTCAGCGAAACCATGATAAACTAGAATAAACTGATCAAAAAGTACACCCCGCTAAGCAACTTGTTTTTCAATACATTTGATTCAATACCCTTGGCTTAGTTTTTAGTCGATGGTGAGAAACCAAAGTAGAAATAGGAACAATTTAATAACAATTTGAGGCTGAAGTCGCCAAAAAGTTAAGAACGATGAGCCTCGGCCAAAGTTATCAGTTATCAGCGTCTTAATGTAGTTTGCTGTAAACTAATTATTATGCTGCAGTTTTTGATATCCATCAAAAACTGATCATGACATAATGAGAGAGATGACAGTAGGGGTGGAAATCTCGTTCTCAGAGCCCTCGTTCTTGGTGCTGGCCATAAGGAACGCGGTCTCTGAGAACGAGATCGTAGGGATGGCCTCTTAATCATTGCTCATCAACTACCAAGCGCGTTTTACTGTTTCACGAGAGTGTTGAGGAAAGTTGTGATAGTAGAGAGAGGTTTGGCCTGTTATACTTGAAGCGAAGATCCTGTTGTCTAACTTAATACAACGTCTCTACCACTCAGTTTAGCTCCGCGTTCGGCTGGGAGAAAATTAAACTAACATCATAAAGAACTTTGACAGAATTAAATTATGCTGGTCATACAAAAGTAACAGTAATATTAACATTTCGAGAAAAGATTTTGACACATTCTTTCAGTAATCGCTGTTCTCGTTTAGCAAGGTCTGTCCATTGAGGTAGCAAAGTAAAAATAACCACTACAAGTCTCTTTATACTGTCATTTTTTTTGTTAATGTCTTTTTTTCCATAGGCAAGTCGAGATGGCCGATCTGATGTGCTTTCAAAGCTTCTCTTTAAAACCAACTTGGATCTTAATGCGCATGACGACGAGGGACTCGCCCCACTCCACTATGCCGCGCGATATGAGCACACACAGTGTATCGAGATACTACTTGATGCAGGGGCAGGTAAAATTTTTATCATAATTAAATGATATTTTAAAAGACTTACCTCGATTCGTCGTCTTTTATTATCTGACAAAATTATTAATTTTTTCAAGACTCAAAAACTGCGTCAAAGTGTCCTCGATCACATTAGTGAGGGACAGAAATAAAATTCTTCCTAAAATTGTTTAAATGAGTAATTACAGCTGCCAGCTTTTCCTGATTGAGTCAACTATATAAAATGACGTTGTGGAAAAATTTCAAAATATGTTCATTAAACCACATTATTAAATGGTAACTCTGATTTTTGGTCAATAACCAAATTTCCAGCGTTCTGATTGGCTGAACTTAAGTCAATAAGCTACCGTATCGACATTGTGGAGAATATTTTTACAAGAAATAAATGCTTTTTAATCAAACTAATGAGCCATTTAAAAAAAAAATCTTAATAACCTCGTTCTGCTCGGTCTGTCCGGGAGAATATTTTGCCCTCGGTCTTTCGTACAAATCTCGCTTCGCTCGGTCTGTACAGTGAAAGACCTCGGGTAAAATATTCTACCGGACAGACCTCGCTCTCGGTTACTAAGATGTTTTTATTACATCGCAAGTCAAACTTCTAGGGCCATTAACCAAATACTGCGCGCTGATTGGTCGAAAATCGGTCCAATAACTTTCGATACAGGACCGGGTAGTGATTGGATCGATTTATTGTTAACGCGAACGCATAGCGAAAATCGTTTGTTCTCTTTTATTTATCTAAAACTGAAGCCGTTTAATAAATAGCTTAGTAACTTCGTTAATTTGCTCGGTCTGTCGTCGCACTCGGTTATTAATATATTTTCACCCGTTCATAGATCCTAACGTAACTACCAGCGGTGACGCCAGATGTCTAACGCCGCTCCACTACGCTGCAAGGTTCAACTCCAAGGCAGCTTTGCGCCTGCTCATCCGCAGAGGGGCGGACTGTTCACGGCGCTCAGCGTTTGGTCAGCATGCACTCCACTACGCAGTGCGCAGGTGCAGTGAGGATTTAATCAAGGTCAGTTGGTTATATTGTCCTGAATCTTACATTAAGTACTTAGCTTTAGCCTCTCCCTT
Source organism: Hydrozoanthus tunicans (assembly GCA_026413305.1). Lineage (NCBI taxonomy): Eukaryota > Metazoa > Cnidaria > Anthozoa > Zoantharia > Hydrozoanthidae > Hydrozoanthus > Hydrozoanthus tunicans. Next base: position 13,845 of record JAOBAT010111612.1, read on the forward strand.
TCTATCACAATCTCCCTCTTCTTTTTCATCTCCCTCTTTTCCCCCTCTCCCTTCCACTCCTTCTTTCCCTTTTCCTCTCTCACTCCCTCTCCCTCCCCCACCCCCTCTCCCTCCCTTCTCCTTCTCTCCCTCTCCTTCTCCCTCTTAGACACTTCCCTGCCGCAGTATCGAACATATGGTAATTTTCGAGGTGATGTCGAGTCAGAGAGTCAGATGGCGTATTTTTGTTAAGACTAAATCAGAGCCTAAAAATACCTCATCTTCAAACATTTTTCTTGCTTCTTACTGGGTCTGAAAACCAGCTAAGAGATTAGCTTGGGCCAAATATAGGGCTTGTTGGACTTGGCGTTCGTTGAAATACAGTGGAATTCCAGTTTAACGATCTTCGGTTTAACGATACTCCCCGTATAACGATAAAAATTCGTTTCCCCAGCAAAAGTTATAGTAAAATGTATGGGGCAGATCCCTGGTTTAACGATATTCGGTTTAACGATATTCCCGGTTTAACGATGGGAATTTTGTTCCCCGAGAGCAAAGTCTTTCCCGGTATAACGATAAAATCAACATGACAGACCACAGAAAATGCTGGTTTTATAACAAAACAAACTTTAATT
>JAOBAT010111634.1:0-37672 GCA_026413305.1 Hydrozoanthus tunicans
GGTGAACTCCGAATATGAGCTGATAACCGAGATTGAACGAACCAATCAGAACGCGCGAATCGCAATATTCGAGATTGGAAATTTAACAATAAAAGTTATATGGTATCCCATTGAAAAATGAAAATGTTAAAGTTTGTATCAAATGATAAATTCGCTTTTTAGTATTTATGATTATGTTATTAACGCTCGTTGCAACACTGGATCAGCCAACAAAACACGTAACTTATTTGTCCGCCCTCTTGACTCTAAACAACATTTCCAAGCATAATATCAAGTCGCAGTGTTCAAAGTTCCTTAGATGCTCAGAAGCATTAACTTCCCTTGGAGGCATTTGATCTTTTTAACAACATCACGAAACAAGGTTCTTTTCTAGGATCTCCTGATGGGGTCAAAAGTTTTTCTTATACCAAGGGATGCATTAACTTTGTCGAAACGAGTTCTTGGTATAAGATGGGCAATGTTTCTTAGTTTGAGAACATAGACAGTTGGCAAGCAAAAACTTGCCGCGACAAAGGAAGTAGTTCTGGTCTTAACAGTGTTGACCAACGCTAGTTGTCATTATAAAATCGTTCTTACAAAAATAAGCATTTATATCCTCAACTCTACAAATTCTGATCGTGGTAGATCAGTAGCTATGAAAACGTACTGTACGCCTTGGCAAGCAAATCAAGCATATGATTAGATCAACCACTGTAAGCCTACTTCAAAGGCCGAGCTACAATATTGCTAGTCTCACCTGATCTTAAAGAAAATCGACTTTGAATAGCATTCTTTAATTACTCTTAGCATCGGAGGTAGAAGCCGGATTTTGAATATCGTGGTCGAAAACTGAGGAATATTGAATATTTGCCTAATAAATATACTGTAAACGGAATATTTCAAAAAAATCCGAAAACAATTCAAAAGATCAAGGAATGTTCAATAAAATGTCAGTAAAGGGAACGGGAATAAGCAGAAGAATACGGAAATGATGACCAAACAGCGCCATAGTCGGATAGCAAGACAAGCTGACCTGAATTGGAGCCCTTCGTTTAACTCGTGCCAAAGGCAAAGTTTTACAGAACTAAGTCGAACCAAAATCTTGTAATAGTCGGACCAGAGTGGAGCTAGCTTAACACCACTATTGAACAGCGTTTGAACTGGCCTTAGAGTAACTTAGCCGGGGGGAAAGTGATAGCGGACGTTTGAAGCGTTAGCTAGCTCTCACCAAGTTTGGTTAGTCTTAATTGCTTTTCAAAAACTCTTTTCCGATACTGCTATCACCCGGTAACCATTTTCAATATCTAGTTACGATTCTCGCACGGTAACAAAAGCCGTATCGATGAACAGTAGTCAAGAGAAATTTTCCTTATTCGAATCCCAAAGACAGCAGAACCAATCACGACGAAGCAAAACCGTTGCTGATTTGCATAACAAATGCATTTGGCGCCTATTTAAAAAACAACCGTTGGGCTCATTTTCATAACAAAAGAGATAACTTATTCAGGCACCGCATTTTATTCATGATTTTGGAATACAAAAGAGATAATTAAATCCACTGCATTTTAATTCATGAGCTATGACGTCATTCCAGAGATAAATAATTTACCCCAGAGATAAATTTTCCCCCGCAGAGATAATGAGATTTCCCCCAAAAATTAAGGCTAATTCTGCTCACTCTACATGGGGGAAGGAGGGGATTATTGGGAGAGGAATTTTTAGTTTATTAGCGCGTTTATGGTACCTGTATAGTAAACCAAGTACTTCATTTATGATACCTATTTGTCCTGAAGGAGAGACAGGAACGTCTAGTCGAATTTGCAAGCGAAACTACAGGCACCCCAGCATCAATAGCTAGGAAATTCCGTTGACATTTTCCAAATTATAATCGTCTTAACAATAACACTCTTAAAGCAATTTCAAACACGGACAAGGGTGACAAACAGGAAGTATATTAAAATTGATTTTAAAAGTGTGAGCGGCCAATTTAATTCTTGTGGTTTCTGAAGCATGTTGTAGATCTGATGAAAAATATGGTTTTAGATTTAAGTGTCAAACTATGATCGAGCGAACCACAGCTTCCGGTATAAGCTAGCTTTTGGAATAGCATTTTCAAACATTTCATCATTTAATGGCGTAAACAACATAAATCTTTCTTATCAAAAATTCTTAAAGTTATAAGCCATTTAAAAAATCAACAGATTGTCCTCCTTGACTTTGAGTTGTCAGCGAAACAAGTAAGCTGAAGTAGATGAACCGTAAGTTCATGTACCTATCGAGTACCTATTTTTGTTGGTGGATGCAAACGGCAGTAATAAAAAGCAATAGAATGGCTAGGAACGTCCTTGTAACAAAATTTCTTTCGTCTCAATGTTTGTCAAGACCTGTTTTAGCCGTTTATTTGATTAAAATGAATGACTTAAAGTATTTAGCTTTAAATCGAACTCGAACAAAGACCAAGAACTTAGATCATGAAGTCTGGCGCTTTTCAAACTGCTGATTCAAATAGCAAAGCTTTATCTGTTTCACTATTAGTTTTTAGGAACAACCTTCCTGCGTTGGTTTGTGGGTAATCCTTGCCGAAAACGACTCGTTCATCGGAGGGGAAACGATTAGCAGCTTCTTCTTGCATTTTACGATGAAATTTGCTAAGATTACTTTTACTGGATTTAACCTCCTTCTTTTTATGGACACTCTCAGTAGAATCATCCAAGACTTCTTTTCCGCCGAGTCCTCTTTGAAAGGAGGCGGAGTTCGTTTCGTGCATCTCCATGACATCACCAACCTTCTCCGGAAAGACAAAGCGATCGGTAACCTTATACGCCGCATCCACCACATCAAGAAACTTCTTTCGCGCTTGATATCCTCGATAAGCTTTTTGTATGGCAACTGCTGCCGCTTCTCTTTTACTTACTTTTTGTCTACCGTACTTTTCAGATCGAGTTCGGCCCATGAAACGCGCCTCCATTTTCTTTACAATGACATCAAAATCTTCCGGTGATTCTAACTGGCCTTCCGCCTCCAGAGCTCTTTTCACCACTGCCTTCATCACATCAAACACGTGGACTTGATTTCCTTTTCGAAGTGGAATTCGCATTCGTGCAAGTTTCATATCGTTTGGTTTTGGAATTTTTAGCGGCTTCATCAGCTTAGCTGCAAAATTCGATAGTTGACGATGAGGAATAGTTTTTTCTTCATTTTTCGCGAAGCTGTTCCAAACCTCGTAAAAGTTGTCGATGGATGTTTTGCTAATTACAAATTCCTCCTCTTCACACACAGAATTTACGTTCTGCAACAAGATGGCGATATACATATTCACCATTATAAGGAAAATGATAAAAACATAACTAACGAGGTATATTGTAGCAGACAGAGGCGAACCGCAGTTTCCATTTACAAGTCCTTTGTAATGCATGTCGCAGTCAGGTGGCTTCACTGACAAGGATTCCAAAATGTCGTTCCACCCAGCAGAGGTTGTAAGCCGAAAAAGAAGCAACAACGTTTTGCCAAAATTTTCGAAGTTCTCTAAATCGTTTATGCTTCCTTGGTGTTTGATGTTTCCAAACAAAGACATACCCACGATGTCATATATAAAAACAATCAAGAAGAGAAGTGTTCCGATGTTTAGCAAGGAAGGGAGCGATATAACTAAAGCGACAATCAGCTGGCGAACTCCCTTGCCAAAGTCAAGAAACTTCAACAGTCTTGCAATACGAAAAACTCTTAACACGCGGAGAACACTGGGATTGATTGCATGCTCCAGTTGAATAAAATCAAGCACGATACCTGGGAAGTAGAAAAATATTACCGATGTATCTATTTTTATCATATAAAGACAAAGCACATACACTTAAAGCCATAACTCACGCTCTCACCTGTTGTGGTGTACCATCGAACTATCAGAGACTAGTTGTTGAAAGACTGATTAGCCCCCGGTATCATAAGGGTAAGGAAGACCGTCGGAAAAGTCCCAAAAATACCAAGACATAGAAATTTTGCACCCTAAAAAAAAACTTCTAAGTTTGAAAACTTCCCTAAAAAATACCAATTATAAGCTGAAATTTCTCCCTGAATAGCTAGCAGTTTGGCGCTATGGCCCCTCCTGTTGTGCTGAACATGATATGCAGTAAATATAGACGCTCGCGTAGTAGGACATTTGCCAAAGGATTTTTGTTTTAACTTCTTGTTCAGTAAGCATGTTTGCTAAAACACAGGGCTGCAAGAAGAGTAATTGCTTCGCGTTTTTTAACAGAGGATATCTGTTAACAACCCCAAAAGAATACTAGACTGACAACTCTAATCCCTAAAAATACAACTGTCATACCTACCACCCCAATAAATAGAGTACCCCCCCCCCCACCCCTCCCGGGGATAAGCCTTAATCCATGGTCGTGTCTCTTTAATACGATCCGTTAACTGGCTAGGCGTGGCGCGAGATTTTTGGTTACTGAACATGTTGTTTTATTTGAAATTATGAGCAGTGTTTGTAATCAATGTAAACCTTTTGTTGTTTTTGCTTGAACCCTATGATAAGTTAACCAACCTTTGAACAACCGGGCCCTGGTGTTAACGCTTTGTATAGCCCATCTGGTAATTAATAAATAGCAAGTGGACTGCTTTTGTTTTAGGAGTCTGCATTTTTGACTTAAACTGATAAAGTGGCAGCAATTGGACTGCTTTTAGCTTTTGGTAAATTTACCATTTGTAAAACTGTCTAAAAATCATCGCTATAATGTAGAAACAAATAATTTTAAATTGAGGCGCCGACGAGCGACAGAAATAATCGGGAAAAGCGCGACAACTTGCGACAGCAACAATGGGCGTAAGAGATCAACTATGTATCAAAACATCCAAGAATACATGTAATTAGTTTCTCACAATATTTTCTGTTTGAGCTTTAAATTTTAGAACACGCTAATGAGACAGATACATTTTTTCGTCTTGTTTGCTTGATTATTTTTGACAACGATTGATAATTTGGAGCGGTAAAGAAGTTAGCAAAGCAAGTGATTGCTGAAAAATTGAAAATTATGAAAACAGCATTTTGTTCAGACGAAAATGCAGCAGCACCATTTTACACCAAAAAATGGTGCGTCAAAAAGACCATCGGTAATCCTTTCTTTAACCATATGAAGCTATTGAAAAAAAATTTTGGAAATTGTGAAAGCAACATTTTGTTCCGACAAAATGCAGCAGCACCATTATACACCAGAAAATGCGACAAGCAACATCTGAGCACCCCTTTGTAGGCCCCGTAAATCGGTATCGCTTCTTTAACCATTTGGAGCTGTTGTTAATGTTGCAACGACTGATCCAAATTAGCATTTTATAAATCTCACCTGTTAATGATGCAAGTACGATGATGAAGTCAAACACGTTCCAAGCGATTTTAAAGTATCCCAATCTAAGAGCAAACAATTTAACCATCGCCTCAAGCAGGAAGATTGCAGTGAAAAGCATGCTTAAAACCCGTGCAAGAGTGTTAAGGAACATCTTGGGGTTGCTAAATAAAACAGCTCTATCAACTAACTTAAAAAAACTTTGTTATCAATCTTAGAGAAAGAAACCTAAAAAAAAATTAAAAAACGATCTCTGGATAAAATTTAAAAATCAGAAGCTTTCGGCTTTCTTACAATGGCCTTTGTCAACTGAGTAAAACTATGCATGAACGGTAAAACTTATAAGAGAGGAAGTTGATTAAGCCAAAAGGAGATAAAAGAATAAAAGTTATTAAGAAAAAAACTATAAAAGCTTTCAATTGTTTGAGAGTAAAATGTATTGATGTGGCAAAGATTTGGAACTAATGTCGCGTATTTTGTTGTTGCGGTGTGCCACGATTCAAATGTCTTTCTTGTTTAAAAAGTTCCTTTGTCAACAACGGATGCATTTTTGAAACATATACGGTGGTTTTTATCCAAGCATGAATACAGTATTCGAGCCTTTAGAAAATAATTCCAAACCTTTGCCACGTCAGAACATTATTACCGGGTTGCCTGATGTCATAGAAGCCATGTTGTTGTCCTTGAACAAAAGAATTATGTTGATTCTTTTGTGTAGGGAACGAACATGACCGCGTCGTCTTTTGTCTTTGACGTCTCTAGGGAGTGACTGAAACCAAAGAATACTTTTAAATAACCAAATATTTCTACAGTTTTTATCGTCTTATTACCAGTATTAGTTGCTAATCTCAGAAAAAGTATAACTTCCACTTGACGCCTTTTTAGCCTTTTTGCGAAAATGGCATGAAGTAGGCTTAATAGACGATAATGCATGTCAGTAATGTAAACCTGACTCCTAAGCAAATAATTCCGGGATTTTTGGGGAGTTTTAGACATCGGAAAATAATTTTAGGGGAAAAAATGGGCTTTTTGGGTAATTTTAGAGAAATGTTGTATTTGTAGGGATGGTTTGGAAGATCTTCATGGTACAGATTTTGGGAAAATCAATACATTTTGGTATTCCTGGTAACCGGAGAGCTCAGAAGTGCAGTTTCCACAGTAGAACGAATCAAGAGTAAATGTTTCTCTGATACTTGGAAACTTAAAGGTATCCTCCACTGTATAGCATTCTTGGTCTTATGTCCACATCAGCAGCTTATTCTTGATAATCCTGTACGTGAATCTAAGCAATCTAGTTTGATTTCCACGGTTTAAATTTCAGGGGCGCCGCCATTTTGAAATGAGACGTGCTTCGGTTGAAGAGCCAGTCTCCACTTTCGTAAACACAAAAGCAATGAACGCGAGAGGGGGTCTGGCACTGCAAACAAAATACGTCACATTTCAAAATGGCGCCGGAAAAGATCAAACTAAATTGCTTGGCTATCGATTTATGCACTGAACTATCATAGTTGAGCTGCTTACGTTGACACAGACTAAGACCAACTATGTTTTACAGTGGAGGATTTCTTTAAGACTTACAATGTAAAATGGTTATCTGTTTTGTTTATTGTTTTTTTAACAAAGCCTTGATGGAATTTTTGGATATTTTAGAGTTTTAAAGACGTTTCTTAAAAAGTCTTAGAGATTTTTTGTAGAATTTTATGCCAATTTTTTGGAATTATGTACTCAGACCTACAATAAAGGAGAAAAAAAGGATATGTAAAGTTTCTTTAACCGCATCCGGTTGTCCATAGTGCTCTATCATCATGAGAAACATGTTGAGGGTCACCACGCTAAGGATTGCTACTTCAAACTTGTTGCTCATAACGACATCATAGACCCAACCGCGCATCCGTCCCTATTGATTTGACGAGACGTACTAGTTATGAATAACAAATATAGGTTGCATTTCTTTGGGAAAATCCAAACTAGGATTATTGCGTGAGATTACACGGATTATTTTCTGTGAAAGAAACAAAAAATTCGAAAAGGGATTAATCGCGGATAAATCCCTGCGAAAAGAAAAGAAAAATCCGAAAACGGATTTTTCTTGGTGATCTTTCGAATTCCAGTACAGCAGACGGCTGTTTTAGCGGAGAAGACCGCGTACCACATGTACTTTTTTCGAATTCTTTCACAAAGAAATGCTCGCCAAAAAATCCGGATTCAGATTCAATCCATTGAATCCTGATCGAGATCGGATTCATTGGATCATTGGATGACTCCTGCAACGAAATGCTTCCCAGAAACCGTTGCAGTAGTTTGTTTGTTTACCAGGGGTTGGACCATTTACTCACGACAGTTGCGACAGCTGCGATTTTATGCAAACCGGTCAGTCGCAGGAGTCGCCAGAAGTCGCGGCACACGCAAAAACTTTCTCTTCACGACTGCTGCGACTCCTGCAACTATATGGAAACCGGGCTTAAGGAAAGCCGAACAGCTGAACTTAACTCAAAAGTTTGTTGACCTCGATCTAGAGTCTTCTGACCACAAACTGACATGCATGTGGAACAAAACTTGTTGGGCATCATGGATTTGTTATTTTCTTTGCGATTCGGAATTTCTTTTTGTGAAGAGGGATGGATTTATGGAGTAACGTCTAGCCGGAAGGTCATGAAGCGTGCTGCCTTCCTTTCTTTTCTGATGGTAGAACAACACATCTTCGAATCTCTCTAGCAAAAGGTTTCAAAATGGCGAAAAGCCAATACAAAAGACAAGATGAAGTATGTTCCAAACTAGGCAGTAGCTTGCACTTGTTTTTGATAGAGAGACTCAAAAGAATTTCCAATTCATTCTCTTATACAGTAGCTGTTTTTTTACGAATTAGCTAACACTACGTACACGAGGTCGGCAGTACTTACGCTTGTAGATGCATAAAAAAATGTCGAATTTTACGTTTGGGAAGGCTTTGACGCAACTTGGCTTGATATTACCAGCGAAATACCTAATCATTCTAGAACAATTAGACACTCTAAACCAATAAAGCAATATCAAGAATGACTAGATATTCTAGGTTATAAAACCAATGAATCAGTTCTATTTTTTCTTCCAGCCACTTTGTGAACTTGAAGTACGCGCGTGTAGAATTTGTGTATTTGAACTTGGGTACTCTAGATGATTTTCTATGCTAGGATTGAGAAATAACTATTTTTTGTAAAACAAAAAAATGAAATGTTCAGAAGCCATTTTCCCTCATTAACTGATGTATGGCTAAACTGGTTTATGAGAATTTAACTAGTTAAGAAAGAATCGGCAACGTGATTTTTAAGGTAAAGTTGATTTAATTTACACTACCACAATTTCTTGCTATAACTTTGAATGGATTTATGATAAAAGAATTCGTGGATCGAAGCATTAAACGGAGTTTATCCGAAAGCAACTTACCGAAGGTCTTTGCACTTTTGGCTTACGTTTCTTTTTTACGGCCTCTCTAAGAACACCGACCCATTTGCGTTGCTTCTCAGTTAAAAAGAGCCCAACGCCATCGTCATACTGTCTCAGAACAAACACAAAAACGATAGTTTAGTTACAAATGATTCAAACAGAAATTTAATCAGTGTTTTTTATAATTATACGTTACCCTCTTTGAACTAAGTCGCCTATTTATTTATCTATCTATCTATCCATCTATCTATCTATTTACTATGTATCTACCTATCTATCCATCTATTTACCTGATAACACCTTTTTATTATATATCATACGTTTGTAAATATAATTAGTCTATATCAATTTCGTTCATTTATAGTGTATTACTTAATATGTAAAAATTTTATACGGTTTTTATGTGGACAAGGGTTTATATTTAAACATTATATGTATAACTTGATAAGATTCGGCCGTGTTTAAATAAAGAATTCCAATTCCAATCTGTTTAACCATCTATCTATTTATTTATCTATCTATCTATCTGTTCTAGCACACGCTATAGAGCACTCTGTTTCCTTTTAGAAGTAAGCTTCTTAGATATATATCTATCTATCTAATTTTCTGTTTTGCTGCAGTGATTCTATAGACGAGAATCATGAACCTATATCAGTATCAGGAAATATTGATATGTACCTTGGACTTCAACTTCTGACAGTTATCAATGATGACGCTGATGAACAAGTTCAAAATAAAAAATGCTCCAACAATAATAAAAACCACAAAGAAGCTGTAAGTAGCAAGACTATTTTCGGCTTTTGGCTGATGATCGATCTGTGGATGAGAAACATGCATCATATCTTAGTCCCAATATAAAGGAGATTAATTATATGCTTTTTAGTTATGTCTAGTTTTGCGGGTTTCTTTCATCGTCGTTAATTCACTAGTTAAAATTTCTAGCTGACTGAAAGTGATCAGATAATTAGAAAAAGGTAGTTCGGTTTTTGAGGCATATATGGTTTCGTGTAATCAAAAGGGCTCTGTCACTCATCGACCGATTTATTTAAAAACCTTCGTGGCCAGGGCCCTAACTTTTCACATTCGGCCGAGAGAAGCGTAGGTTCTACTTTACTTGAACTGGTAGTATGAACTCGTTTGTTAATCATTTTGCGTTGCAAAAAATGCGGGGTGGCCCCGCATTTGTTGGAAGAGATTGTTTCTGGTAAAATTCTACCGATTATTGTAATTATTTTGGTAACGTGTCTGTTCGTGCGTAACGCTGACGTTAACTTCTTTGTCGGTCGTGGCAGGCTAAATAGTAAACAATTCGAAAATGGTAATCTTTAATCGTTTTTCATGCCTTGGCTAAAAGCCACCTTTGATTTTTAGTGCGAATGCCAAAACCTAATATTGTTAAAATTTTAGGACAGATTACAGCTATACTTAACTCACCTTTGTAGAATCAATAGCATCTTTCATAACCTCCATCCAGCCTTCAAATGTAGCCTGAAGAAATTCAAAATATTTTAAAGAATTTTTTTATGCAAATCCAACAACGATAAAACTAAAGGCTCGTGTGCAATGCTTCGGCTGGCAACTACCAGTCTTTACAAGTTCTAATAAGACAATTTTTAGCTTACAGATGCAAAAAATAAAGTTTAAAAGGACGAAGACCGGAAAAATACAAATGATAAGAGAGTGTTCAGCACAACTAAGAAACATGTATATATATATATTAGAATTTAGATGAAGATGATACTTGAGTTAGCAGTTTTTCAACATCATTCACAAAATTAAAATCAACAAAGCGAGGGCTGGATTTGTTGATTATTGGTCACGTGCCCCTGATAAAATTCAAACGTATCACGTGCGAGATACAATTGCGCATTTGTTGCCCGCCCGCAATCTTTGCTTTTGTTTTATTATTGTTTAAGGGAAAGTTTAAATATATAACAAAGCAGTTAATGTATAATCCCTCGGGAAACAAGTTAGTTTTGTTTTACATGGGATTCTCGAGAAAACAAAAGTAACTGTTTCGCTGGGGACTGTGCATTAAGTTTATATTGTAAGCTGTAGAAAGAGTTAAAAAAATTCAAGGTTACAATTTCTGGTAGGAAAGACTTGTAAAAATAGCAACCGTTCCAGCAAGAGTTTCAGAAGGGTCGTGTCTGTGAGGATGGAACCCGGAATTTCGCACCCAGTCCAAACCTCCAGCCCCAATCCCCCCTCCCCCCGACTTTACCCCGGCAACAAAACATTAGAAACACTTACCACTTGAAACAAAGCAAGATAACCGTTCAAGACATTATCAAAATTGGTTTTGGAGTTTTTCCAAGTAAAATTTTTTAGCGCACATGTGGTTCTGTTAGGCACAACAACGGAGGAGAGGCGATTGTCTTCGGCATCCACACATTTATAAAACTTTCCTGCAAATAGCTGCACTCCTAAGATGCTGAACATCAGCCACACTACGAGACACACCAAGAGCACGTTTCCAATTGCGGGGATGGAAGAGAACAAGGCATTTATGGTCACCTATTTATGATGTTAAGTAACAGGAGTGTAGTAAGAAAACCAAGTCAAAATACATAGGTTCGAAATAAGCACACAATGTAAGATTTGTTAACTTTAACAATATAATAATAACAACAATAATGATAGTAACACTGATAAGGATAATTAGGAAGTTTTAAGAAAGCATTCTTGAAAGTAACCCCTGCCATTTCGGGCAAGATTGAACATGCCTTAAGAAACAGAAAAAAGCTTAACTTAAAGTGCCTATGAAGCGAAAAATGTTATTATTTCCGTGGACAGACCTTGCTAAATGAGGAATAGTGGTGAAAAAAAAAATTGTCAAAATATTTTATGGTCCTTGGATATTAACATTTAAAGTTCACAACTGATGACGTAATTTGGGGTTCCAAAAGTATTTGCGTTTTATTTGAGTATGCTGCCAATCCATAATCTTTGGATAAATTTGAGCCAAACCTGCACTTGTGATCTGTCTACCTCGAGATGCATCAGCAGCCTAAGTTTGGCCTAATTACCGCACTGCGTCTCCGCGAGTCTATCTCTGCTGTGAAATCATTGGTTATTCAGCGGAAAGGCGTGTTAATATGCGCAAACATATAGATTGGTTGTACTTTTTTCAACACGTTGTTATCCGTTAATCTAAATTCTGCCAACTTTCCAAGACTTTCCAGGTCCCTATTCAAAGTGGAATTCTAAAATTCCATGACTTTCCGGTTTTTTTTCATGACCCACACGAACCCTGTCTAAGTATTTTTAATTCTTGGTCCTTACTTAGAGGGCTTTCTTTTTGTTAGTTATACTCAAAATATCAATAACCAGCTGCAGGCTTAAATAGCATTAACAAATGCGAAAATCCAAATAAAAAAAGGAACACACATAATTATTTGTTTCCGACATCTAAACAATTTGTATACGTGTACATTTGCAACTCGATGCGTTGTGACAGTTGACGTTAGTTCAGAAATTTGTCAGTTTTTGAAAATAAGTAGAACGACTTAAAGAAAATAAAAAGCTGAAACTTCGACCAGGATTTTACCAAAGACTATGTTTTGCACAGCATTTTCCATTTTACACACAATCATATTGCCTTTGCGCTGCTCTTAACCTATACAGAAACGAAGTATCTGTTGTAGATCAAAACAATAGAGCAACAGGAAAAGCGGTCAAAGTTGAAGACCTAACTGTGAGACACATGAACGCATGAGATTTCAAGTAAAATAATTTTTTATTTGGTATTTCAATTGTTCCAATTTTGCGTCTAGCGCGGTTTTTTGTTTCATTATTTCACTAAAAATGTTTAAATGACATGTGCAGTCGATATATCTGAGCAGTAACATGCTTGAAGGAATTGCGGAAAGGTCCTGGCATCTATCAAAGCGTCAACAAAACCTCTCTTTAACAATGACACACGTTTTCAATATATCTGGCATTTATCAAAATTTCAATAAAGATGTTTCAAAAGAATAACACGTAATGCCAATGTACTTGACCAATGATATTCTTGAATGAATGGCTGGAGATTTTGAATGATTTGCAGGAAGATGTGACATTCATCAAAAGGTCAGTGAAGACGTTTCTACAAGTGTGCAATCAAATCGGGTTTATGACACATTTCTACGATTTGCAGGAGGAACATCTGACATTTAGCTCGTGTTTCCATTTCTTGTCTCTGTTTTGGCTAGAAATATTACTTAAACAACACTCATGACCATGCTTTCTCACTTTAAGTTTAGCTTTTTTCTCTTTTTAAAAGCATATTTTGTCTTGTAAAAGCGAATGGACATGTAACTAATGTTTGTGTACCTTCATTCCTTCCAATCTTGATAGAGCCCTTAGAGGACGTAATGCACGAACAGTTCTCAAGGAACGAAACACCGATAGATTCTTTATTCTTACCACCACCATCAATGAAACCTGCAAAAAGATTATACGTTACATATATCAAATTATTGTGACCATACAAAATCACTGTCGGTTTTAAGAAAGCAGTAGGAAACTTATGCAGCAACATTGCACCAAAAGACATTACTTTCAAAATGAAAATTTGTGTTAGCTATATGGCAAGGTTGACACTATAATATAAGCTTGTGTTATAAAAACTAAGGCCCCGTACACACGTATCTGGATATTTTTGAATCCCCAACTTTTTCTTTCCGGATAGGAAAATATCCGCGTCCATACGTTATGTGATCACAGCGAATTCAAATCTAATTCGCCCGTCCACACGTATTTGGATTCACTCCGGATTCACTCCAGTACCCAGGACAACTCTGTAAATATTGGTTACGGAGTATGTGTCGCGCCATTTAGCAGCCGCGGGACGTCATCGTGACGTCATCGTATCAGAAAATTATCCGGATTCCACCGTCCATAAGTATCCGAAATTTTATCGGATTCAAACCTTTTCCTCACTGGGGAGTGGATCTAAAAATATCTAGATTTGCTTGTGAATTCGCCGGATGCGTGTGGACGATAGTCGTATCTGGAAAGAAAAAATGCGGATTCCAAAATATCCGGGTAAGTGTGGACGGGGTCTACTCTACTAAAGATTCACTTACAAGGACAATGAAAAAGTCCAAGCAGTTCCAGGCCGAAGCGAAATACTTCGTCAGGCCAAAGCCAGTCATCTTAAGTACCATTTCCAATGTGAAAACGACGCAGAAAAGGTAGCTGAGAGAGTCCAAGGCTTGTTGTAGCTTTGGCCGGTTAGGTAGTCGGCTGTCGTTAAACACCTTTAAAGGCAAAAGTCTGCCTACTTATGCATTATTTTTAAAGCTTTTTAACACTAATACTACATACAACATATTCTCTTCTAAAATAAGGTAAACCTAGCAGTCGCTTCTTACGTTAACCGTAGTCTAGCATTTTTTCTAGCTCAACTCCTATTCCAACATTAAGTCCAACGGCAAACTCCCAAGTCCAAAGAGACAAAAACAAAACCTTTTTGAGGTCAAGTGGCGGCAAAAACTCTAGTTTCAATCTGTTTTAAGTTTAGTTCGAACTCTAATTAAGCTCAAGCACTTTTAGTTTCGATCCCATATACATTCAGACGGCTCTAGTCTCAAACCGAATTAAAGTCAGCAAACAATTTTTTTAATCTCAATTACGTTCAACCAGCCCTAGTTTTAACCCCAACTAAGATCCAGCACCCGGAATCAGCATCCCCAATTTAGTTGTAACAAACCTAGTCCCGATCCAAATTAAGTTTCAGTACTCCAAATTCAAATCCATATCGAATCCAGAAGCCCTAGTTTCATCCCAATTAGGTTTCAGCAGCCCTAGTTCCAATCCCATTTAGGCTCCAGCGGACTAGTTCCGTTCCCAATTAGGTTCCAGCAGCCCTACTTCAAATCCCATTTAGGCTCCAGCAGACTAGTTCTGTTCCCAAGTAGGTTCCAGCAACCCTAGTTCCAATCCCAAACAAGTTCCAGCAGCCCTAGTTCCGATCCCATATTTGTTTCAGCAGCCTTAGTTCCTATCTCAAAAAGGTTCCAGCAGCCTAGTTCCAATCCTAATTAGGTTCCCACAGTCCTACTGGTCTCAATTCCAATTAGGTTCCAGCAGCCTAGTTCCATTTTCAGTTAGGTTCCAGCAGCCTAGTTCCATTCCCAATTAGGTTCCAGCAGCCTAGTTCCAATCCGATTAAGGTTCCCGCGACCCTCGTCCCAATCCCAATTAGATTCCAGCATCAATAGTTTCGTTCCCAATAGCTTCAAACTCTACTTGATAAAGGAACAGATGGGTCACTTCAAACATACCAAGACAAAACTACTTGCAAAGATGAAAAACAAAATGATGCGATTGAAGTATCTGTGTTTGACAAAGCATCGAACTCTGTATCGAAAAAGAAGCCATTTCCTGTTTCGGTTGCAGAACATTGAGGATTGTTGACAACACAAAGGGAAGCATTCGTCCATCTTGACCTGATAGTTGGCTTCATCTGATTCTGTAGCTGTAAAAAAAAAAATTTCACGATTGTTTCGATGTCACCTGTTAGCTGCACTTCGGTAGTCTAAGAAAACATGCTTGTATAATCTCTTTGTTTTCAATTTACTTTACCCAGCTTTAAAAACGGTCTAGCCATTACAGACAATTCCCCGAGGCCACGGAAAACATCAGATCGGTCACAAGACGAATCTTTAAAACAACCGCCTGCGTATCGCCTACAAGTTCTTTACAAAAAAAAACAGGTGCTTAAAACTCGCTTGCAGTTCTGTTACTTCCTGGCTAATGTATATTATAAAAAATATGGCCTACATTTCTACTTGCTTAAAACTTTGTGCGTTTTGCAACTTTTTCTTTGAATAATTTTGACGTCTCTTCGCTGCCATTTGCTTAGAAAGAAGTCAATTATATTTTCAGATCTTACACAGTTCTCTCCGTGAAAACAGACATGAAAACAGACAACTGCAAGTTTAAAATTGTGAAAACTTAGAAATATTAGGTGCTAAAAGACGAGAAACTATTCATAGGTCTCTTTCACTTACTATCAACGGAGTTGTGGTTGGCAATATCAGACGCCATTGATGTTTCAAAAGCTGTAGAGTGTTTAATCGTTCTTTTCCTCTTCCGTTTAACAATTAGATCTCTTTTCATCCTCGTTTTCAGCACCTTAAAAAACCTGGATAAAGGAGATTCTATCTTTTTCGTTTCTTCTTCAGCACCTTCAGTGTCGAATGAGTCAACAAGTAGTGCAAGAAACAGATTAAGTACCTAAAACATAAGAAAACATAGTTTCAAAGTTTGTCTAATCATATAGAATACTGAAAACTCAAACAATTTTATTCATTCGTTCATTTGTTTATTAAAAAAACCAAGGTGACTTACAAATAAGCTAGTTCGCCAGTAGCATGGTGCTAATCAAGGCGGGTACCTTGAGTTATCGGTCAAACATGATTATTATCACAGTGCTGTTGCAGTCGGAATCTATAACTACCTATATATATTTTTCCTTTTTCGTGAGAACACTTTCAAACATTTTTAATATTATAACAACTATTCTTTTTAGATTGGAAAAAAATTTACACGGAGAACTCCTGTATTTGCTTCAGGAACATCTGCATAGTCATTCTCCGTTTTTAATACGTTCTGAGGAATGTTTGAATTTCCATTTGCTCACATTGTGTACATAATGGGGTAGGTAATTCCAGCAAACTAGCCCAAATTGTGAAAATTTCAAAATTTCAAGTCCTTCGATGATTTCTATAATGATAATCGCTAGTTACCGGTCTAGTATTGTAGCTACGCAATTTGCAGAAAAAGCTTAATAAAAAAAACCCGGGAAACTACACACATCATCATATGCTGCAACATTAAAGCCTGACAAGAGAAATATTGCAGTGGATTTGAAAACATAACTTTCGGCACAACATATAGTCTAGAGCTTTCTATAACAGGTGGGGTTGTAAAAACGATCAAGTTAATATAGTTTCCAAATCATAACTCAAGTTTATTTGACCATTTTCCTGCAACTTAGAAATTTTGCTGAAGCTGTAGAGCTCACCAATACCTTAAACAAAGTTATTATTTAGCATACTCACAATGAAATTACCCAAAATAAATGTAGGTAGAAAAAACAAAACTGCAGCTGCGTTAGTCGCCCTCATGCAGTCCCAAAGGGGCTCGATCCATTCACCACATATTATCCGGAACACTAACATGAACGAGTGCCCAAAATCACTGAAGTTCCAACGCGGGACTTGACCATGTCCGAACACTTTACTGGTGTATTTTGTTCCAAACAACTGCCTTCCCAGGACAGCAAAAATGTAAACCACTAGAGTCAGGATCAAAGTAATACTTCCAAGCGATCCCACACATTTAGCCATGGTTGATAGCAAACGATTCATTGTATCCCACGACTGCGCCAGTCTGAGTATTCTGAACTGAAATGAAGTGACAAAACTCAATAGTTTTTTAAACAACGGATACGAAGTTGTAAATTGGTTGATTCCCTTTTTGCAACCAAAGCTGGAAAACAAAATATCAAACTACAGTTTGAGAACAAAAAAAAACGTTTAGGATGTTGTACGGTGATAGATCGATCTGCAAGCTTGTTTTTTACCTTCAACAAATGGTATATTTATTTCCTAAAAATATTTCAAATGTAAATTTTTAAGGTGTAGTTAGCTGTTATTGTAATTGTTTGTATTGTATTCTTATTGTAGCTCGTATTTTCCTATTATGTATTTCAATACTGTCATTTAGTTTTTTGACTGAAATATGTCCAATGAGCAGTCATTATTAGTAATACTTTGAAAATGAGTCTTGTCATATCCTATGCAACAAAATGAAGCAAATGTCTGCATGCGTTTTATGTTGTTACACTTCTCTCATCAACAACAGGAACTTCGTATCAAAGAATCGCAATTGTTCTGGTTCTAACTTTTAAATTCAATAGAACTCAGTACCCTAATGTTTTCACTGGACCTACTGGGAGCTTGATTAATATCTGCAAATCAGTGATGCATGATCCGCTGAGAGCAAAACCCTATCTTCCCGGCCCTCCTGGGTATTTTTGGATGTGTCAACTAAAAGTTTTAATACATCTCGAGAGGAAATTTTTTGTTAGTTTAGGCGATCGCATTATGGACAACCAGCAGATCAAAGAAGAAGAAAAAGAAGAATATGCAAATTTTCACACGTTATGGTTGAAAAACTTTTCAAATCTCCCGCCCTTTGTTCAGTAAGCTATCGATTTGCCCGAATATGGACATTCCGATCAAGGTAGCACAAAGAAGGTGATAATCGTACTAAAGAAAACTGAAATCCAATTCTTTGATACGTTGTTGCAATCTTGCAAAAATTAATTACAGCTTTTTATCACGGGCTGTGTTAAAAAGATTTTCTTATTAGAACGAATCATGTGAACCAGGGTATTATACTATTTCCATTAACAACTGGTGTTTCTTGCGAAAAGAGAACAAAAATTTTTTAACACGGGTTTCTGTAAAAATAATTGTTATAAGAAGATTCGTTAGGTTCTTACCAAGCGAAAAGCTCTCAAGACGCTTGCTTCGAGGTTGGCTTGTTGCCATTTTCCTAGCTCAAGTACTAAGTCGACGACACTTACAATGACGATGGTTCCATCAAAGATATTCCAACTTGACTTGACGTAACCTCTTGGACCAAATGCCATTAACTTGCATATCATCTCCAGCAGAAAAATGATCGTTAACACCTGTTGTTCATGGATAATTGAATAGCAAAGATCATAATACCGAAGTTAACCATGGAATGAAGGGGAAACGACCATTTGAGAGAATACAAAGGGAACATGTGTTCCTCCTTCCTGAGCATTCAACTATTGCGCTACAAATCAATTAGTTGTGTCTGCCAAACCTCCAGTGGAAATGATGAACGACTGTTCCTAACAGTTGTGGCTTCCTAGTTCAGTTCTCAGCATGCTGGTACAAAATTACAGAATCCAGGCGAACTAATGAAGGTGTTTTGCGGGTTCGACAGTTTCCCATTTTGCGTATGTTGCCGTAAGATTATCACTAACGTACAATGAGAAACGGAAAAGGGAGGGGAAAAAGAAGTAAGAGGGAAATATTACAAAAAAATAATGAAATCAGAGAAAAATAACTCCAGAAACAACACAATACAAAAGCCTTAGAAAACAAATAGAATGAAAGGAAGCTGTAAGGTTCTATCTTTCAATAAATTAACTGATGGAAAACGTGGTTTCTGTCCTAGAATCCTAAATCAGATTAAGTTCGATGGTGATTTCATGTCCTCCACTACAAAATTAGCGGTAAGTTAAAAAACACAGTTCACTTACGCTAACTCAAACCCGAACCTTATTTTGAAGAAACAACTGTTTATCTAAACTATACCACAATATACATTTAAAGTCTTAGCTTTTTCAAGCGTGAACACGTGGTGTTAAAAAAAGCCTACCTGGTTAGAAATTTCCAGTGCTCTTGCGAAGGTGCGATCGATACCATGGTAGCTCAATGCAAGTACTAAGGTGTTCAGTAGTATGAACAACATAACAGCATTATCAAACCAAGGATGCTCCACAATCTTTTTTATACCGGAAACTTCAGTGGTTGTAAAAAAGGCAGGCTTTTGCTTTTTCTTCCGTTTGACAACAATTTGCTTCTCAAGCAGTTGGTCATTTACAGTTCCCTTGTCTTCGTCCAACAGCTCAAGACGTTGCAACGTTTCCTTGGCTACGTCGTATACTAAGGCAGATTTTCTCATCTTCAGGCATTTTCGTTTCTAAGGATACAAAACTATTATGCCTTATTAAGGAAAGAGACAACCAATTAAAGGGGAACTGAACCCTAAAATCAACTTTTGTCAAACAAAATCTTAACTTAGTGTGAAAACGATATTGAAAGAAATTTCTCGCATCTTGCTCACTTTCCGAGAAATTAGAGTTTAAAACACGTTTCTTGCCGCGTTGTACCGGCGGCTCAGAAATAGGGATTAAGCGAAGAGAGAGTGAGGATATGACGTCAGACATGGGTAAGAGTTGACTCGGACTGAAAAAATTCATCAATGGTGTAGGATATCTCACACAACGTAAGTTGTATCTTTCACTCTTGACTATGTAAGCGAGCTTATAACAACAAAAACTGTTTACGCGCTCGCTTGCTCCCCATAACCTACGTCACACTTTACAGGTCGACAAACGCCCACGCTCAATGACCCCAAAAGACCCGAAACACGCACATACAAATTAGAATTTTTCGGGAAATCAGCGCAACACAAGAAAAAAAAACTTTTAGATATGTTCCCAACAGCTTGAAGGATTTCGATAAAAATGTTGACTTTAAAGTTCAGTTCCCCTTTAAGGCTTTGCCGTTCAGTACTTGTAAGCAGGTAACTAATAACGGAAAATGTAATAGTTTCAAGCAATGTTTAAACATCAAAAAGCATTATTTATGAAACACTTAAAAAAATCTTTGACTTAGGTGGAATCCGAACCCACGATCTCCACAAAAGACGAACCAATACTCTGTTAACTGAACTACAAGATCTGCATAGTGCTAACTCTTACATGGAACGTAAGTAAGTAATAAACTCTTCACCCACATAGCAAGTACTTCTATTTATCTTCTCAAACGTTTTAGAGGATTTTGTGTTCCGGAGTGACTTTGCATTTGTTTTTCATGGTGGAATCGCAAATGGTGAGCCTGCGTTGTTTCAGGCCACACAGGTCAGCACATACATGTCTGACTTTTCGTGTGCATGTGCTGGGAAGTGCCCCGCTGACCAAACATCCGAAGGCTTTAAAAACGAATTTGGCCTCGTTCCGGCATAAATTTCGACCTCCGTGGAATTAAAGGTTCAATCCGGAACGAGACTTCACTTTCGTTCCGGAGTTTTTTTAACACTTCTATTCACCACCTCAAACTTTCTACTCTTTCATTTACTTTTACTCATTATGTATTAGACAACGCAAAAAACTCAAAATTTCCAAAATTAGTATTTTGTATTGTTCACAAATGAATAACGGCATCTTTAGTCAAAATCCTTAATACAAAAAAAGCATAATGAAATTGCTCGAGTGTTTGATCTAAATTAGTGTAAAAACCTCTCAAGTCTCGTATAAGACAAAACATTTAACAATCCCGAGGGTGTAATCGGTGTGTAACGCAAGAGTGGTTCTAATTTCAACGAGTTACAACATTCTTAGTAATACCTTATGGATCTCATCTTTCTTCTGTTTCGTGAAGGCTAAAGTCACCACTGCCAGGACCAGGTTGTAAAGAAAGAAAGATCCAAAAAAAATTGCAACCAGGTAGTAAATGACGTACGGTGATCCAGCAGCGCGAATGACCTGACAACAGAAACGCCATTTAGCCGTTTTTATTACAAGCTTATAATCATGATAATATTGACAATTCTACATTCGTAAATTGGTTAGTTTTTAGATATAAAGTTTTATAACACATACATAAATAAAGATATAGATGTTTATTAATTCTATTATTTTCAATAAGTATAACACAAGTATTGATTTTACTAAAATGTATATAGTGACGGTGTAACCAAGGATATGTTTTACTATCCTTGGAAACAAAGATTGTTAGTATTGATATTAATAATGTTAATATTAATATAATTATTATTATTATTTCTATGACTATTATCATTGTCATCGTTATTGTTATTATTATTAATGTAAAATTAAGCTGATTGAAACAATGATAATTGTGGTACGGTGTAACCTAGGATATATATTTCTATCCTTGGAAACAAAGATTGTTAATTTTGATATTGTTAATGTTAATATTAATATCATTATTATTATTATTATTATTACCATTATTATTATTATTATTAATATTATTATTATCATTGTCATCGTTATTGTTATTATTATTAAAGTAAAACTAAGCTGATTGAAACAATGATAATTGTGGTACTAAAAGGTTTCATGATATTGGTAGTTCATTGTTAATACTTGACACTTCAGCATCATCAACAATATAGTATGTGATAATAACGACAAGAGAAATAATTTGGCGTCAGCGTTTGCATCCTTCTCACAGCTTTTTTTCTTAGTTAAGACTTACAGATGCTCCCCCAGGCTAAAAGTTCTTATATTAAAAGTTAGCGTAAACTCAGAGATAGTCTTTGCCAAGAATCTAAAGCTTACCTTGTTATACTGGTTTTCCCAAAAATCCATTGTGAGAAGCTGAAAGGCCATCATGAACGACATGCCAATGTTGTCGAAATTTGTGTACCCATGGTTCGGATTCGGGCTTCCCTTTACTTGAAAGCATGTGTAGTTCACGGGGCAGTTCCTATAGGATTGAGAAAACAGCTCGAAGATAAAATGGAAGCAAAAAACTTTAACGGAATATTCATCATGACTCTTAATTTGAGCGTTGCTTTGATTTTGGCATTGACCGTTGATATCGCCACTACAACTTGTAATCACGATCCAAATCCACACGTGATCTTCGTAGTTTATTCTATTTACCTACATTTGAACTTCGGTAACTGAAACCCTCTGTATCTCGACTTCCCCGCTTACTGGAAACAAAACTGATTTGTTTTGTTTTTATTGTTGTTATGTTAAGTGTGATGAGGTGTTATAGCATCAAAAGAAAGATGATTCTCAAGGATGAAGCTGTGACAATGGCATTGTTGATAAAACAAAAAACGATGTGCACTTCACCCACCCTGTTGTTGAACCGTTTCCACATAACAAATACTCTTCTTCTTTTACGTACCAAAAGCCTATAAAAAAGTTAATTAAAATGAAGAATTTTCAATTTACACTCTTATCTTTACAATATTCTTTAGTTTTTGATACATTTTAAGTACAAACTCTTTTGACTCATAAAGTATTTGCAAGACTAAGGCAGTGTTTACATGATACTGGATACCGGATTGACTTTGGGTTCGTTTTCATGTAGGAATCGAAAATGGTGAGCCTCCGTTGTTTCAGGTCACACAGGTCAGCGCATATATATCTGACTTGTGGTGTGCATGTGCTAGGCAGTGCCCCGCAGACCAAACAACCGAAGGCTCTCAAAACGAATTTGATCTCGTTCCGGAACGAACTTCGATCTCCGTGGAATTAAAGGTTCGATCCGGAACGAGAACAATGACTTCACTTTCGTTCCGGAGTTTTTACCCATTGTGGCACCAGTAACATTGGGTAGTGAGTTCTGCAAGCCTCGGCTAAATCACTGTGCTTCGTTATTGAGCAAAACACTTTACATGGCTTGATCCAGTGGACTAACTATTTTAAGTAAGTAAACAGAGTTTTCTCTGAGTGGGGGTCGGGGATACTTAAGTTGGACTATGGTATTCTGACAATCACCGGCGTTTATTGGCCACTACGAGCTTGAGAAGTCAACATATGTATCAAGCAAGAAATTAGTAGGAGGTTCATATTTTCCTCTCATGATGGAAAGCAAACCATCGCCTTCGCAAGCTTATGAGCTGCTACGTTTTGTCTTCACTGCTTTTGGGTAATTAGGGATCCTAACAGGTTTTACAGCCTCAATTACCGGGTCAGGACGCCAAAGGTTTTACGGCTTGACGTCTTTTTCTGAGAAGACGCGAAGGTCTAACCGTATGCAAATGTTGAAGTAAAGGCAGCACCTTATCCTTAGTTATTTTAAAGAGCATATGAAGTTAAAAATTTTAGTGCTTCAGTGGATAGACCTTGCTAAATAAAGAATAATGGTAAAAAAAAATTTACTTTTAAAAGTCCTTTATGTATCTTGAGATATTAACACTTTAAGTTTTCAGCTGATGACGTCATGAGTGGTTCCGACAAATTTGCATTTTTTAAAAATCTGCTGTCAATCCATAACTGTTGGATGTGTTTAAATCAAAATTGGGCTACTGATATATCTCGAGGTAGATAGATAATTAGTCCTAGTTTGATTCACATTCATTCAAAGGTTATGTGTTGGCAGTAGATTTTTTAAACAAGCAAATTTGTCGGAACCCCTCATGACGTCATCAGTTGAAGACTTTAAATGTTTATATTTCAAGAACCATAAAAATTTTTGACAAACTGTTTTCACTGCTATTCCCCATTTATCAAGGTCTATCCACTGAAGAACTTTAAGAGCCAATCTCTGTAATGACCGAGAAACCGGCGCACGTCGTGAAATTTCGGATTTCTTCATATTTTTTCCAAATAACCCCTACTATGAGTTGTTTTCAAAAAATAGATTGAAAGATTCATCTGCGTTGTACTTTTGCACAAATCGAAGAAAGTTGAAAATTTGACGTTTTGACGCCAAAGAGCACAGGTAAAATAAGGAGTTTTCAACATGCTGTTTCTGACAATCGCGGCCATATATTTTGATGAGCTTTGACCACTAAAGCAACTCTTTAACTTTGACAGGATGTTATTTATTTTGAAAAGGCTCTTAGTTAAAATGTAATTTTGAACCTTACAACTGACTATGTTTTCGTTGTTTTGCAAGAAGGCAAATTTTACGTAACTTTGGCGGTCAAAAAAGCCCTCTGGTACATTGATTTTGGATACGAAACTACTCTCATCTTAAAGTACATTGTTTTAGCTTCATTATATGAAATTTCTTGACAGGCGAAAATAGAAGTGGTATTTTGAAGCGTGACATCACGCAGAGAACTATCATGTTATGCGTGACTCAAGTTTCACTTCAGTTTACCGTTAAAAACCTTTTCTTTTTCTTGAAGCGTGAGCTTTTCCTACCATCTCACGGCGACGATAATTTATTTATCACATAATACTATGAGAAAAATAATTGTCAATTGAAAGGTGACTCTGGCAAGCCCCGTGATTTATAAAACGCATTGCTTTATAGGGAAAACGTCTTTACTAGTCAGTTGCAGTGAGCTAAGTTATTGAAAATAATAACAAAAAAACGTTGTGCTGGAGATTCTCGTGCCAGACCGCGCGCAACTCGTCTAGCGCTTGCACTAAACTATGCAGCTAACGCTGATAGTCTTTGCTTCGGAATTTGGAAATGTCGTAGAGGCTAAAACAGTACTTGTTTTAAGGTAGGTTTCCAGTTCATATATAAGGTGATGTACGATTCGTTTTTTTTCTTTTGACGTTGTTCGTATTAAAGCGGAGTCAACGCCTTCAATTAAATAAACACTAGCTGAGGAAACATTTACTTGTAAATGTATACGGTTGAAGAAATTTTAAGTCCAAATAGCGTAACTGATTCGATTATTTATGTTATATAAGTCATCCTGCTAAAACTGCGCTGTTTTCCGCTATGCAGTTCACAAGTTTATCGCTGAACTCTGCGATATAATATGACCCCTGAGCGTGATGAATTTTGATTGCTTTTAACTTATTGCTGGACGTAAACAAACAGCCCAGTTCGTCGGTTTAACAATGACTGTAGATTGAAAACGTCTGTTTAATTTCTTGCTATCAAATTCTGTGTCCTTGTGGATAAAAAAAAATGATACTTTTTGGATCGAACTTGCAACGGTTTGGCATAACAGTCTCGCCTCCAGTAAGTGTCACGTCACTCAATCTTGAAAATAACTTTCAAGTTTTCGGATCTCAATTACCGTCATTACAGACGTCGAATATTGATAAAAACAAGCCATACTGACATACATTGTTAATATAATAGTTTCTAATCGTTAACTGGGAGCAAAAGAAAAGGTTTTTAACGGTAAGCTGAAGTGAAACTTGAGTCACGCGTAACATGATAGTTCTCTGCGTGACGTCACGCTTCAAAAATACCACTTCTATTATTTTTCGCCTGTCAACAAGGCAGTTTTTAATTGCCGCCATTAAAAATTTCATATAATAAAGCTAAAACAATGTACTTTAAGATGAGTGTAGTTTCGTATCCAAAATCAATGTACCAGAGGGCTTTTTTGACCGCCAAAGTTACGTAAAATTTGCCTTCTTGCAAAACAACGAAAACATAGTCAGTTGCAAGGTTCAAAATCACGTTTGACCTAAGAGCCTTTTCAAAATAAATAACATCTTGTCGAAGTTAAGGAGTTGCTTTAGTTTGTGGTCAAAGCTCATCAAAATATATGGCCGCGTTTGTCAGAAACAGCATGTTGAAAACTCCTTATTTTACCTGTGTTCTTCTAGTGAATTTTTCTGCAAAAGTACAACGCAGATGAATCTTTCAATCTAATTTTTGAAAACAACTCATAGTAGGGGTTCTTTGGAAAAAATATGAAGAAATCCGAAATTTCACGACGTGCGCCGGTTTCTCGGTCATTACAGAGATTGGCTCTTAAGACCCTGAGTGAAGGTCCGGCATCGGGAATCGAACCCGGGCCTCCCGCACGACAGACTGATGCCTTACCAACTTGACTAACCAGGTGGGCTAACCAGCCGGCTAATTTCACTTGTGTGTTTATCTGTAAAGTGAAGTCTTCATTTGCGGTTTTAACAACAACAAAAAACCAACTTCCTTACTTTTGTTTTTCTTCAGGTCCACAGTATCATTTTGTGCCGCATTTCTTACACACTTGTTTCTGAGTACACCGATGAACAACTGAAGGCCGACAAGCGCCATAACAGAGAGAAAGAACAAAAAGAGACACATGACGTCCTTTAACTTCTTTGTTGACAGCAGCAACGCATTGACAACAACACGGAGGCCTGCAATACGTACGGGGCTTCATTAGCTGTCACCTTTTTACATATAGCAAACTTTAAAATTAAGCGACTTCTTTTCGATAGTAGACAATTACGTTTGTAAGGCGTTTTAGTAAATAATCCTGAAATAACGCGCGCTCTGATTGCTTACAAATCTATTTTAAATGAGAGAATAGAAAATGGATTTGACGTCGCACAGCTCAAGACCTTTTTTCGAAAAACAGGGTAATCCACTTTCTCCAGAGTTATTTTCTAAAAAGGATGAAACAGCATCGCTTAATTGTATGTCTAGAAAATGGTTTATGACGTAAGAGGGTACGAGAAAACGAGGCGAGGCTAAAATTGTCTAAAAAAGGCGCGATGCTGTTTCATTCCCTTATTAAACATTTAAAAATTTCGTAAAATCTTTGGAAGTACTCGGAAGCCTTCAAATCAGATCAGCAAATCAGCTCCCAATTTTGCCTTGAATGAAGAAAAATGCCCCCCGTTTTTATCCAATAAGATCCATATTGCCCTGAATGTTATTACGTAAATAAGTCAGTCAGTAAACAGTTTGAATGACTGGAAATTAATAAACAAATAAGTACATGTTAAATGAATAAATAAGTTAGATTATTTCATTCAAGGCAAATTTGGGCGCAAGAATTTGGAATAGTTTACCTGAAAAAGTAAGAAACTTACTAACGGTGCTTCAAATATAAATTAAACCAGGCTTTGTTTCAAATTCTCCAAAAAGTTGATGATTATACCAATACAGATGATATTATTAGAGAAATGAAAAACTATGACCAGATTTGAATATTTAAAATATGTTTTGACCTGCAGTATAACATCTTATATAAAATATCTTGTGTAAGATATGTGTATGCAAATATATAGAGATTCATACTCGTTGTTTTAATTTCTTAGTTCTCATAATCAGTGCAACGATTAGTAGACAATAAGAAAATGCAACGTTAAAAGAGCAAGGTTTTCTCGAGCCACCTGCCTGGACTAGCAGGTGGCCGGTATGAATGTAATTAAGTCAAAGAATATTTATGGATAAAAGTTGTTGTTGTTTGTTTAAGTGAAAGAATAAGTGAGTGGTTAAAGAAACAAGCAAAAACGCGTTAATATGTTAAAGTCCCTATCAAGCTTATTTTTTTATTATTTGGATTAAAACTGTTGTCATCTGTGAACTCAAAATTCAAATTTCAAAAGAAAATTTCATCGTCTAAGTAGGCTTTTTAATCAAAAAAAGATCGGAGTGTAAATTTTGACCGAGCAGACTGGGGACTGGTACCCGTAACGTAGCAGCAGTGAGTTATGTGGTTTTTGATTAAAAATATTCTTTTCTGTTAAAAAAAACTTTTATTTCAAACACTTTCAAGGGAATTACTCATTGATTAAAGCTATAACAATGTGACTATTGTAGCCAGAATTGAATTTTTTGAGATAAAAAAGATTGTCTCTGCTTCATGCCTCGTGCTACGTCATATGCCTCCTGCTACGTCATCATTGCACGCTTCATATCTAAAAAATGTAACAGGAACGGCAAGAAAAGGTTTTATTTTCAAAAATTACTACTATTAAAGGGTTCTACATTTCATCTGGAAATTTAAAAAATAAGCCTGATAGGGACTTTAAGAATATATAATTCCAAATTGATTTACCTGTTTACCTGTTTTCAGTGCAGCTAGTTTCAAATTGGATGGCACAAATCATGGCTCAGATGATCATTTATTTTTCTCTATGACTAAAGTCTAATGAAGAACATTTTCAAAAAGTTTTTTTAAAAGGCAAACAGTGAGATCGTGCCTCAAACTATGAGCCTCACAGTTTTATCAAAATTTAACAACATGCTTCTATAATCTTCCAAACCCATCCCTGCCCATCAAACCATGCCAGAGATAATTGATACATGTGTAGCCATGTTCTGCATCCAACCCACTAGTTTTGTTCTTTCTTACAGCACTATGCAAGCAGGAATGGACATTATGATGTGTGCAAATTGCTACTTGCTGCAGGGTCAGATGCAAATAAAGGAACTAGGGCAGGTTGTGTAACACCCCTCCATCGTGCAGCATACTGTGGACATTCAGCAGTTGTTGAGCTTCTTTTACAATGGAAAGCAGACCCTAGTATGTGCGACAATGATGGGCAAAACCCCCTGCATAAGGCCAGTAAAGTTATGTTTAAAATGACTGGATAATTATCAAATTTGGTACAAGCCATTGTAGTTTACTGTGGAAGGATATTGTACTTGTTTCACAAGCTTCTTTTTCTCAGAAGAAAAACCTTCCGAGTTCCTAATTAGAATCGAAACCATAACTCTCTGATTACTGGTCAGACGCTCTACCCAATGAGTTACTGGAACACATGGGGAACAGGTCACTTAACTTGGAAAAGAAGCTTGTGATAACAAAACCAATTCTACTACGGTATTTATGCATCATGTAGTTTATTTTAATTTATTGTTTATTGGCATATTATAAAAGAAACATGCTGTAAGGAAAAAAGAAACATAAAATCATATGGGTAAGGGGGGGTGTCTCAAAAACTCAGAGCTTTGGAGGTCCAAGTTTTCAAGGTTTTAGGTCTGGGTTTTTGAGACACCCAATACGAGGGCTCAATAATTATTGCAAGGAGAGCTTAAGCACATAACAAAACAAACTGTGGTTTTGTCAAATCCATCATTCAATGTTGTTTCGTGTAGCTTGAGCTACACTCTGGGTGTAGCTGATGAGCAGAACTTATGGCCTAACCAGCCACAGCAGTCTCTGAGGATAAATAAAGTTAATATGTAATTTATGTACTATGTATATGATACTCAAGCTAAATGAAACAATGTTGTAGTGATGCATTAATTAAACAAGACCACAGTTTTATTTTCATGTATTATAAAAAATAAGTTATTGCAAAGCAAAAAAGATTAGGCAACCACTGTGATACCTTAATATACATGAAGTAAATTTATTATTAGAAGCAGTGCTTCATATAATTTTATTATAAAACTATGCATGAGGACTTGTTTGTCACATGTAACTTGCCAAATCTTTTTGGGAGTAAAATCATAGAATGAAGAATAAATAAAGTTTCTCAAGAAATAATATGCAAACTAAACTCTTTCAGGCATGTACCAGAGGAAACACGGAAGTTGCAAAACTCCTGCTGGCAAACCACAAATCACTCACTAGTAAAAAGGACAACAGAGGGGAAAAGCCAGTTGATTATTTGTCCTCTGACAATGAAGAGTTATATCAACTTGTATCCAGTTAGCATACCTCTAACATAAACATGATACAAAATGGCAATTCCAGAATTATATAGAAAATGACAGAGGGCACAGTTTAGTGTTTAATTGTGAAATACTGTATGTATTAGTTTTAGCAGTTCTAGATTAACTAAATACTGTTGCTTATTGGATATACTAAAAAACTTGCAACATTAAACTTAGTATGTTGTGGCCATATGCTATGGCCTTCATCAGATTACTGTGATAGTCTTGTGGCCTGGCAGGTGGCGAGGAAACAGCCTGGATGGATGAGAACATTTAGGAAACAAACAAATATACAAAAACAATGTTGTTAATTTATATTTAATAATAAAATTATGATAAAAGTAGATGTTAATAATTTTATAAACTTGGAGTGGGATAGCCAATGCATGAAGGCTACAATTTAATCCAATGATGAGTTTGTAATAATACTTCTAAGATTAGTTTGGAAGAACTTTATAATTATTAATCTTCCAGTGTTTTTGATGGTTTATGATCAAGTTTCATATTCTCAACACTAACCAGCTATTTCTGTAATTGTCATTGTGAAGAGAATTTAGATGTTACCCAATGGTCTTAGGGTTGAAAGTGTCAGGTAGACTCTGTACTCAGGTGCAGATTTAGCAGGGGTATTGGTCAAGCCATAGCCCTCCCTTTTAGTGGAACAACTAACTTTTATATTTGGCTATATTTTATATTTGCAAAATAAATATAGTGTTAACAATTACTTATTAAACAGACAGCAATAACTTAAATGTGTTTTTGTTGATCGAACAAATGAAAACACTGATCATGATATTTTTTTTAATCCTGAATGAAAAATTGGGTCTGCTCATAAAGTCATTCTAAGTGTTTGGCCCACTAATGTAATATTAATTTTTCAATTTTCTACATACCCTAAACAAGTCATATACTTTTTAAAATAATCATGTTAGTCCAGCTTTTTCTTGATAAGAAAGGGTAATCCCCATGTAAATCTTTAAAAGAAACTGTTATAATTTATGTCATAAACAAGTCAGGCTTTGTGAAATGTGTGTAGTATCAAGGACTGTTGAGCTATAGCCCTAGCTTTAGCCCCACTAATGATTTTTTATATATTTTGTAAAAAGCTTAGAGCATATGAACAAGTACTGAACATTGTTATTTTTATTATTAATATTATTTATTATTATTATTATTTTGTCAAAGAAGACTAACATAAATTGATGGTGAAAAATCAGAAACAAGGCTTTCAGAAATAAACACACTTACAGTGTCAAATGAATGTTTGGAATGAGTATTTTCATTGTCAAAAATGTGTCAGATAAAGTTATATGTACTTTAATATTCATAAAACTACTGAATTCACACCCAACCAACAATGAGGTATCTCAATCATTGGTTTTGCAAATGACTTTTACACCTACTCTGACCTTTAGTATTTTGATTTTATTATCTTATGAAAAGAAAATAATAGAATTCTGCAATACTACTGTAGTCGTAGTTATACTATGACTGGTTGTTTCAATTTATCTTATCTCCAATTATTAATTAAAAGTTTCAACAGTGTAACATCCAAATACAGTTACATCTATTCTGGAGCAATAATTTACATAATAGTTGCTGCTTGTACCATAGCTGATTTAAAATAGTTGAAAAAGTTTTAGTTAATACTGTACTTTGAGTTTACTGTTGGTAAAATTACTAATAATGTGATGATAAATGGAGAAGCTGAAACTGGAAGTCCATTACAAGCATTATTTTGTAGACACCCTCACGAGAGATGTAAAGGCTGCCAACATTGCTCAGCTTACTCCCTGCACAACAAATCACAGTGACTGGACCTCAAGGCATGCAGCTCGGCTGAGGGCTGCCCTAGTAGTAGCAGTAGTCTTAAACTTTATAATAAATCAGTACACAATGTCAAATACATGTTGTAGCTTCAAGTAAACATGTTCACTGTAGCACATCTGAGAATGTGTCACAAAAATCGCAGTTCATCTTAACTTGACATCTCTTCTGGTAAGTATCGCTACCAACCACTGCTCTGAGGAAGATTTGAAAACATTGCTTTTCCTCTGTGGGTAAATGTGTAGAAAGAGGGTCTGTTTCCTAAGGAATCCCAACTCCTGATGGCATAAAACAAAAATGCTTACAGCTACAGATCAATAAACATTACTTTTAAAGACTACAAAATTTTGAACAGCACCATTTATTGTTATCTTAACATTTATTGATAAGAAAATAGAAATCAATCAAAGAAAACAAACCACTGAAGATAAACTACTATATTTGACAAGTATAGATTCAGGGTTCATCTGGGTCCTTAAAAACCTGTAAAGTCCTTAATTTTCACTTTCAAAAGTTTGAGGCCTCAAATGTCCTTAAATTTTACAAAAATCAGTTATGGACCTTAAAAAGACCTTAAATTTTTGCTTTTTCTCTGTTATGATAATTCGATAAATGTCAACAATGCCTGGGAAATACATTTTCCAAGAATCTTGGCTCAAAAGGGCAGAGTTTACTGGGTGGCTTCAAGCAGTACCTGGAGATCTGTACAGCACATCCTGCAGTCTTTGCCGTAATATCGCAAAAAGTCATGTTTTAGGTCAGTTCTGGTGGTTGATGTCCCATGGCTTAGGTCCTCAAAAACCATTAAATCTTACCTTAAAAAGTCCTAAAGAAGTCCTTAAATTTTGCTTTGAGAAATTGTGTGGGGGGAGTCAAAGACCTTTCTGATTAAGAAATACTATAAAGCACTAGCCTGATTGGCCTCTTAAACTATGAAAAGTTTTATTATAATTATCTAGCTTGGTTTTTTTAAAAGGTTCCTATGCTACACAAAGTGAAGAACTGTGGTAGAATTTGTCAGATTTTGGATTCCCATAACCAAATAACTTGTTGTGATTTAAATGAAAAGGAGAATTTACATACTTGTTAGCCATTTCTGCTGCAGCTTTAATCTCTCTGAAGTCTCCAGCAACTTTTACTGCTCCCAGACAGCCAAGGACTAGCCCAATAATACATTGCCATACAATCTGCAAACAGTTGATAATGATTCACTGACATTCCAAGCATTTGTACTGAATTCTTTGTTCTTACAATAAAGTCAAAGCATAGTTAACATACAGACTGATTATGAAAGCCAGCGAATCTTAAAAGGGAGATGCAAATATAGTGTACAATGTTGCTTTGCTGTAGGTTGAAAGAACAGTAATTGTGCACATTAACTTAAACTTTGTTTTAGGTGTTAGTGAGAAGGCACTAACTAACTTCTTGTTGATTAGCATTTCAAAACCTTTTGTATTTGGTACAAAGTCAAGACTAAACAACAAAAGAAAACAAAGCCTAATAACAATGTTTTCATAACCAGTCAACTATTAACTAGTACATGGTTTAAAAAACTGCAGAATTCGCTTGTCTCAAGTGTTTTATTGTCTAATAGTGAACCTGATATTTTTAAATACCAGCCCTATTAATGCAAAACCTACCTGTTTTGGATACAATTTATGGTGAGAAAAATTCCAATTAGCCACATAAAACAGCATCTAAATAAATCTGTGCAGTTTTTCGTTTGAAAATGCTCTAAAACTTCGAGAGAGAAAATCTCTCCCTCACTCGACATTTATAAAGTATAATGATCACTGAAGCTATAGCCTTTAAAATTGTATTAATTATTATGTTTGTTGAAACAGCAACTTTATACTTACATCACTTGGTAAACCAGTAAAATCTTCCTCTAGCAGTTTAAAGTAAGTTCGACCTGAATTAACATACAAAGGGAATTTAATTAAAAAAAAAAACACTTCTAAGTAAAAGAAGTAACTCTATGTTATCACACAAAAGCAATGCAATAAACAAGACATGAAACAATTTTGCCATTGCACAAATTCCTGTGAAATTAGCGTGTTCTCTTCAAATATCTTTGTCAAAAAAAAGTAGTCTCGCACTCGTTACTACACATGTGGAGGCTTGAAGCACCAAACTTACATTGAACTGCTGAGTATCCGGCGTGTAAAATTGCAATCAGTCCAATTGCAACCAGAAAATGTCCAACACCAAGCATCTTACGCGGTTTTTAAACCTTAAGACAGACGTTAAATACAATAAACTATACAGGCAGTTCACTATTCGGACGCGGCCATTTTGATTTTTCGGACTTGCGTGCATGAGCCTGCATTGAACTTTAAAAATACAGCGGTAGCTGTGTAATAGGTTGGTACTTCACATATGTTACCCCCAAATGTACCGTGAAAACATGGGAAGACAAAATATGAGAAAATAATAATGAATTCAATAGAATACATAGGAACACGTAAGTTTACTTTTCTTTACGAGTGGAACAGCAATCACAAAAACTCCATCGAGAACATCTCCAATCGCGCCCAAAATACACTCAAGATAGAAACAAGGTGAACTCAAGGTAGGTGAAATTTATTTCCAATATTTTCGATTTTAAAATTTTGACTAAATTTATGAAAATTTGTATGGCTAATTTTCTAAATTTAAAATTATTCCCTTAGACTTGCTGCAAGCTTGGGGTGCCTGTGCCGCAACAAACAAGTTTAAACAAGTAGAAAAAACTTTCGGAAAGTTTGACCCATGGATATCGGAAAAACGACGACACTTAATACACTCAGATATAGAAATGTCAGTATCATGAATATCTTGTATTTTGTATCAGTAATATGTAAGCGAAATATATGTAAATTTCTGTAATAAAAAAGCTTCAACAAAAAAAGACACTAAAAGCACTTTAAAAGTATTTTAGATTTATCACTAAAACTCAAACTTACAAATAAAAACAACAAAAAGAAAAACGGGGAACTTTTTGCTTCGGTCTGCTTCTTTCTATTTTTTAATTTTATAGTACCGTTAAAGTGCTGTAACATTTGTGCTTTCTAACTCTGTTTAAGCTTGATAAAACGCTTGCTACACGTTCATAAATAAATCACTAA
Organism: Hydrozoanthus tunicans; assembly: GCA_026413305.1. Classification (NCBI taxonomy): domain Eukaryota; kingdom Metazoa; phylum Cnidaria; class Anthozoa; order Zoantharia; family Hydrozoanthidae; genus Hydrozoanthus; species Hydrozoanthus tunicans. The sequence continues at coordinate 34,507 of JAOBAT010111634.1, forward strand.
AGTGGTTCATACTAGCGACGGAAGCAGAAGTGGAGACGGAGACGAAACATCGAAGTGAGAAACGATGCGACGGAGACGGAAGCCTCGCTCCATGTGTCTTGTCAATTCAAAAATGTGGATGAGGGAGATATTTTGCCGTCATGTTTGCAGGAATTTTTGCCGAGGGACTGGAAAAGAGCATTTTCATTGTATCATCCTTCCGTTTCTACTTGCGCTTCCGTCATTACTGGTTCACACTACAAACTAGACAACGGAAGCAAAACGGAAGCAGAAAAAACGACGGAAGAAAAAGGAACGATCCGTTGCTTCCGTCTCTGCTTCCGTCAAGCTTCCGCTTGTGCTTCCGTCTCCGATTTCTTGGTTCACACTAGAACGTAAGACTTCTTCCGTCTCCGTTTATATCTCTGTCTCCGCTTCTGTCGCTAGTGTGAACCAAGCTTTATTAAAGTATCAGAGAAGGACACCCCAGGGGGTAGACTGTCTTTCTATAGTTCTCCAATACCACGAGCTGCTACGAGGCGGCTTAGGAGTTATTCTTGAGTCGACCTTCACCATCAAGAAGGAGAACGAGTGGTAACGTTTGCGCCTTCGTGAACTGATCGCGGGGAATTACGAAACGCTGAACACGAATTCAAGCAGTTTTAATATTCATAAGATAAAGCAAACCCCGAGGGTAGAGTTTGTCAGGAATCTCTCAAAGATAATGAGCCCGAGTCGTACTTTAAACTATCGAAACGGGTTCCTGCCTGACCACACCTGACTTCCAAACTTGCGATACTAAGGAACTAAATTTAAGTAGGCGTATTCTAAACCTTCTGGGCGGTTTTTAAAGTGTGCTATCTGCTCACATCCCTTGATAACCGCCACCGCATTTACTATGATTTTTAATCTGTATTTAGGTTTGCTACTATTTTTACTGTGCTGTTTTTGAAATTTTACACAAAAGGTTATTCCGAGGGGAGACTCCCTTGAAAAGTGGGTAGGGGTGCTAAACGGACCTTTTATGAGACCCTCGCGAACCTTTTAGGGTCTCCGACTGACTTCGTACTTTTTAGGAACAAATATATGGGGGGGGGGGGCAGTTGGGGGTGAAAGGGGGTACCGGATCCGCCGCTCCGCGCAATTTCAGTACCAAATCTGTCGATCCGGCCATTGAGAGATCCGCAGTTCGGCTAGAACTATGCTGTGAATCCGTAATCCGCACGATCCGAGTCTAACAGCTAGATTTATTGAATCCGTAGATCCACTGAAATTATTGTTGAAATTCGAACGAAATATTTGGCCAAATCCGCCGATTGGCAGACCGACTTTCACAACTCCCCCCCCTTCCCCCCATATATGGCGTTCAATGCAAATTTACACCAAGAGTCGTGGTTGATCAATACTTTTAGGCTATGAAATCAGCTTCTGGTAAATTATGCGTACCTTTTAGGGTCATTTTCAAATCCGTCCGTCGAACACACCTACCCACTTTTCAAGGGAGTTCGTCCCCGTGAGATTATTATTGTACTCTTGCTGAGTTTTCAAAGTGACATCCATGAGTGAAAGTGGTTCTGCACGCCTCTCTTTACTCATAAAATGTATAAAAGTGAGATTTTTGTCGCCTGATTGATCAATGGATAAATGCTAGATTGATTGGCTTGATCCTTTTAAGATAATCAACTTGATCTCGATTACGTTGCAAGGTTAACAGTCTTCATTACTCATGGGTAGTCGATCGGAAAATCCAACAGGTTGTAAACCCAATCATCATAAGGACTCCGAAGACCTACGGTTTCTGGGGCGGATCCAGGATTTGACGAAAGGGGGCTTCAGATAAACGCCCGCCGAAGGCGGTAGCCCCTAGGGGGGTCCGGGGGCATGCTTCCCCGGAAAATTTTTAATTTTAGGGCCTCTGAAATGCGATTTCCAGCGTTTTCAGGGGCAACTTGAAGTGGTTTAGTTGTTCTAAAGTCACCTCACTACGTACAGTAGTTTAAAGGATGGATTTTCTTAACACTGACAATAATCGAGACGGATAAACACTTTAAATTCATTCAATTTTTTTTAACCACGCGTTTGTTATACGTTTTTACGTTCAGTTTAGGGGGTTCGACCGAACCACCTGAGCCACCGCTAGATCCGCCACAGGGTTTAAGAGCCTCATCCAAGACTTCAGACGCGAAAGTTTAACCGTTTGCCGATTATGTCAAAGCGAAGGCAGCACCTTCTTCTCAGTTACCTTAAGACCCTGAGTAAGGTTCTGGCACCGGGAAACGAATCAGGGCTTCCCACACAACAGACTGGCGCCCTAAGTACCAACACGGAGGCTAGCCAAGCGGTGGTCAAATACCTTAGGCAAATATGACCATGGGTTGCAATTTTCAATCACCCATGCAATAGACGTCACAGGAAGAGCGGAAAACACAGCTATTTACTACTGAACATGGCATCTTCAAAGATGAGACCGTCAGTAGGGTAAGTGTAACTGCCAATAATCAAGGAACTTATGGTACTTGCTTACCATTAATGTACTGTACCATTGTTAGGGAAGGTATCTTCACCAACAGAACTATGGAGCTTCATAGGTGAATGAAAACAACCAGATTGAGCAAAACCCAGGTTAACTGCATTTCTAACATCTTCGGCCTAAAAGAGTTTGAATCGAAAACTTGGCTATCTGTAAGTGCATTACGAGACATGAACCTTTTACCGTAAGTAAGTGACAATTTGCACTGCACGTCAACCCCAACATAGGCTAAGCGACTAATGAGGCGGAGTCGTACCCAGACCTCCGTATAAGTGGATAGGGCAAATAACGATCAACAACACCATCAGAAGTACACGAAAGGCTTAAAAGATCAACTCAAATGGTAGTTTAATAACAATAATTTATATTCGGCCCGTGATATCAGCAGAGGCTTACAAATGGCAATAATTTATCGTTATATTTTATATACATATGAGTGTTTTACTGTAAAATACACCAATCGTATATAGACTTCCTACAAAACCCTCAATCCGGGATACGAGTGACATGTTTTCCGTATCCTCACTAGTGAAGATATCGTCATTTTTTTTGTTTTTCCCGCTCATTTCAGCCTTTTTAAAACACTCATGTCTCTATAATAAAAATATATTATATTATATTATATTATATCATATATTATATATTAATACACTATAT
>JAOBAT010111635.1:0-14455 GCA_026413305.1 Hydrozoanthus tunicans
AGGTCCCCGATTCGATCCCCGGCCTGGTCGAGGGTTGAATATTTGGGCGACCTTCTTTCCTGCTAAAGGCCACTCAGTTTTCCACCCTTCCGGGGTCGGTAAAATGAGTACCAGAATATATGGATCGCTTTGAAGCGGCTGCCAATTGCGCCTATATATAATTCCGGTCCGCTGGGGGTAAACTGATCATTGTAAAGCGCCTTTGAGCATTCATATGGAAAGCGCGCTCTATAAATGCACAACCTTTGATGTGCATATGACGATAATCGTTTGACAGTAAAAGTATTTCTAATGCAACGATAGAGTGCGTTTGTTTACAGAACATACAACGTTCGGTCAAGGGTTCGCTAATACAGTAATGCCGGCACTGAATTATAAGAAACATCCTTTATATACTCCGTACTTACAGGTATCTTAGTTGAACTAGACTACCAAAAACGTTGGCACTTAATGAACGAATTTCATTGTTTTGTAGAAACCTGTAATTGAAAATCAAACAATTCATATTGTTTTAATTGCATGAACATTTCCTTCATGCTTACTTGTAAGTAACACTCACCCTCGTTGTAGATTCATTAAAGAGTGTTTTTTTTTAAAGGGAGAACTTAGTTGTACAGTTTACAACGGTTGGCTCCATCTCTTCGGTTTTATTTTTGAGGGGGAGGAGGGGGGGGGGGGGATGGTTGTTCTCACTCGAGACAATTCTCGTAGGAAACACCGAGTTCGGTAATACGCATTTATTAAAAACTCGGCAAATTACGTAAACTTGTACATGTGGCATTGTCTCGCAGTTTGGAGTTTATACACTTGAAATCACACCGAGAAACGGACAAAATAAGTTACACTTTCTGAATAACTTAGCGCTCATAAATAATCTTTTCAACACTGAATGTAGACGGTTATATAGTAATGCAAAAAATAGCCCAATTTCTTTATTTTCCAAACTTATGAATAAAACGCGGAGCACACATATATTATCTCTATTGTTATGAAAATGTTCCCAAAGTTCGTTCATCTAAAATGGCGCCAAAGCATTGGTTATGCAAAACAGCGATGGTATTTGGCTTCAGTTGTGATTGGTTTGTGCACGAACATTGTTTTAAACCATGACATCATTTTTCTTTTTTCATCTCGTGTAAGACGCAACCAAATTAGCGAAACCTAGTAGTGTTGTAATTTCTCAGTTCCAAAACTATAGAAATTACGAGCAGTTTTTAAGAAAAGTAAAAAAATAATTGAAAGTAAGAGGATAGAAAAAGTCAGGCTCTGGTTGTAAGTGCCTTCCTTATTAAGCGTTTTGCTTCCGGTCATTTTAACGACTTTTCGTAACTATAACTTGTTGCTTTTCACTGTCGAAATGTTCAACAGAATGTCTCAATCACTTCCAGCTCGCGTTCGTCATATTGTGGGAAAGTGTTCCAAATGCTCGGGAGAGTTCTTGTTGAGGGCTCTTTCAATAATATCTTTCCTTCTTCGTCAGAGGTATCCAAGCAACTCTTGTGCATCGGATTAAACTTAAGTTGCACTTTGCTCTACACTGTTACTCACAAATGTGTTAAAGCCCGGTAGGACAAGAACCCTTCTTCGATTCGAGACAAGTTATTCTTGCTGCAGTCCCTTCAGAAACAAACACACGGTTTATAAACAAATTAATCCACCCGCACTCTATCCACGTGCACAGAACCCACGTGCACACTATCTATTGACGTGAGCACTACCACCCGCACACTATCCACGTGCACACTGTCTATCCACGTGCACACTATCCACGTGCACACTATCCATGTGCACACTATCCACGTGCACACTGTCTATCCACGTGCACACTGTCTATCCACGTGCACACTATCCACGTGCACACTATCCATGTGCACACTATCCACGTGCACACTATCCATGTGCACACTATCCACGTGCACACTGTCTATTGACGTGAGCACTATCCACCCGCACACTATCCACGTGCACACTGTCTATCCATGTGCACACTTTCTATGCCACCCGCACACTACCCACGTGCACACTTTCTTTACCACCTGCACACTACCCACGTGCACACTATCCACGTAGATAGAATACGCTCGCACGCTGTCTATCCCTGTGCACACTATCTATTCACCAGCACACTAACCACGTGGACATTATGCTCCGGGACACTATCACTTGGACACTACCCACGTGCACATTATCCACACAAGGTAGGATTTTCCTTCACAAAGTTTGTAAAGAATATAATGGTTAGAAATTTTTCTCGATCTACAGTCAAAAATCATCAATATTGTGTATTAATTTCCTATACGATAACAGGAGAAATCCTAAAATGTAAAACGTGACTGTCTCGCTCTTAGACCGGCTTAAAACGGTTGAATATTTGGCAGCTTATAGACTAACAGAAGTCTAAGGTTTTGACTATCGCTGTCACCGGCGTTTGTCAAAGTGGGTATTGAGTTTTGACTTAGATACCTAGAGCATAAAAGAGACATTAGATAAATAAATAGTTTTTAACTTTAAACAGTCACGTTTTCACTACAATATTTACTGCTACATCAATTTTCATTTACTGTCAGTGTTATCTCATCGATAAGAAATTGTCAAACTGCTAACCCGATAAACTGTAAAAAGGAACGGTTGAGCACATTTGAACCAGGTGCAGGAATTTATTTTGTCTTAATCCATTACTACCCTCAGCTATAACCGTTCTAAATTAGATTAAGTAACTGTTTTATTGCCTTTGTTTTGTATTTTAGAATATATTCATTTGTTGTAAACTCAACATCCAAGAAGTTGATCGATGAAATCTGCTTAGTTTTGCTACTTACTTTTCTTATTTAAGCCACAGATATAGCAGTACTTGTTTTGGGGGTAGTAAATAATAAAAAGAGTTTACAAATTTTTTGTAGAAAAATGAAAAAGAATACAAGAAAGAAAGAAAGGTATGTTTTGATTTAAGAAAAAATCAGAGGAGGCACAGGGCAGAGCCCCAATTCAGCATGTCAGTAACTTCCAAACAAACATAAATGCATTTTGAAACCGGGACAACAGCATGGTGAAACCTTGCATCCTAACTACGACGGTGGGAGAAAACAATGGTGAACACAACAGCTGCACGTTGGAATGCACCGTGCGGGTCACCTGCACGCTGCCGTATTCAAAATAACAAGGTGAAAAGTGTAAATTCGGAGTTCTTACCACTGCGCTCACTCGTGTGATAATTTTTCAACACTCGAAGATAAAATTCGTATCTCCGCGCGGCCATGTAATATCCTCTATTTAGCAAAGACAACGCGACGGCAATGTAAGTTTTGTTTACATGCGCACGCGCAGCTCGGTGTCTTGAGAAGACGCTACGTTGTGAACGCAACACAAAACCATCGAAATCCCATTATAATAATAATAATAATAATAATAATAATAATAATAATGATAATAATAATAATAATAATAAAGATAATAATAATATCTTTATTAATGTGTCTATGTATTTAGCTCATAAGAGCTATTTCGGGACACCTACTCTTGATAATCATAATACTAAAATGAATAATAACTGATTAATAATAATATTATAAATAATAATAATAATAATAATACTTTAAACCATAAACTATGTACAATATCTTTAAAAAAATCTAGCTAAGTAGACCATACTTTTATAATTTAAAAATATTTAGATGACTATTTACAATAACTGTGTCACGCACTACAGAGGTTGCAGCAATTGCTGCTATCTTCTACTAAGCTGGCCAGGTCAGCAGTTCTGATATTGGCTTTGAACGAGGTTAAGGCTTGGCATTTCTCGCATTTTGTTACTTAGTTTTGACCAGATGTATGGTCCTTGATATCGGAGTGTGTGTTTTCCATAGCATATGGTTTTAAATCGTGGTATTACAAAATCACTATTCCTTAGATTGTAACGAGTGCCCTTACGAGTAAACATATCAGGTATATAGCTAGGAACTAGGTTGTTCTTTACTTTAAACACTAGTGTTGCCGTTCTGAATCATAACGCACTCGACGTGTGACATCGCAAAGTCTCAGGAATTGCACGTAAAACAGATGTCACGTCGTCGCATTGTCTTTGCTTTATAATCTATCTGATATAATATAGGGGAGTACCCCCCGGGAGGTATAATCTTAGTAGAGCACTAGCTTTCGTGCTTTTCACGGGAGGAGGTTGTATAAGAATTATTTCTTTACAAAGTGTACTATTCATTTAGTTTTAAGTTATAAAATTGGCAACATTCTTCCACTTATCCTGTTTTTGTAATAAGAGCCAATCAAAGTTTGTTACACTCACAGAACTATAAGACTTTTTAACCCACGTAAGTGTCCAGGAGAAAAATCTTGAATCTTGTTACCAAGTAAAATCCTGAAAAATGTAAGCGAATGAGGCATCATGAATACCCATACCCGTATTTTTTTTTTAACTAAACTGAAGTTTGATCAGGGTTTCGGTTTACTGACACAAATACGATTTGTAACAAAAAAATTAGCGAAAAGAAATGGATGTTTCAGCGACCACTTTTCAACATCAACAGTATTCAGTAACACGGTAACTAACACTCTGTTCCGTTTAGAGATCCTCTTTTCACTCGCGTTACTATGCATGCTGGCTATATAATATTTCGGGAGTCAGGATGGCCGAGCGATTAGCGCTCGTGCCTCCCACCACTGTGGACCCGGGATCGAGTCCTGGTTTCCGCATGTGGGCTGAGATTTGTCGATCTCAATCTGACTCCGAGGGTTTTTCTCCGAGCTCTCCGGTTTTCCTCCCTCAACAAAATCGACACCCAGCTAATTCTATCTGGCTGTGGAGGCGTGCTCCGAGGGCATTCATGGGCCGTATAGCGACAGCAATATGCGCCTTAATATGCTTTCGGTCCGACCTCGTTGAGCTGCGTCCTTCGCAATTTAGTCTATGACTGCAAGTAAGGGCGATTAGCTCGCTAGATATTATTATTATCAACACAGGCGGGCCCCGATAACTCGAATCTGCAAGGGAAACTGAAAATCCTTCGAATTGTCGGGAGTTCGAGGTCCGGGATAAGTTTACTGTTAACAACCCTGGAGTGTTGTCCTTCAGTGGCTATGTGGTGTTCGTTGTAAATGTTTACCAGGGGAAAATAGTTAAGCTTGGTTCACACTAGCGACGGAAGCAGAAGCGGAGACGGAAGCTACCCGGCAGAGTTATATCGAAGTGAGAACTGATGCGACGGAAACGGAGACAGAAGCCTCGTTTCCATGCATGCGTCTTGTCAATTCAAAATGGCAGATGAGGGAGATTTTTGCAAGTGTTGGCTTTCATTTGGCTGCGTCTTCGGAGAAGAAGGCATGAACTGACAAATTTCAGAAAAATGAGAGCCATTTGGGTCAGAGAGTTTTTTGCGGCCAAAAAAATGTTTTGGGCATGAAAGGAACATACAAAACGGGGTATTTTCTAACAGCTTCGGTCAACAACTCCGCTGCCGCCATATTTGTAGGAATTTTTGCCGAGGGACTGGAAAAGAGCATTTTCATTGGATCATCCTACCGTTTCTGCTTGCGCTTCCGTCATTACTGGTTCACACTACAAACTAGACAACGGAAGCAGAAGAAACGACGGAAGAAAAATGAACGATCCTTTCCTTTTGTCTCCGCTTCCTTCGAGCTTCAACTTGTGCTTCCGTCTCCGTTTTTCGGTTCACACTAGAACGTAAGGCTTCTTCCGTCTCCGCTTCCGTCGCTAGTGTGAACCAAGCTTTACTAATTTTGGTTTGCGTTATCGAGAGGTTCGAATAAGCGAGGGCTTGAGCTACCGGGATTGACTGTAAAACAAACATTCGCGCTCAAGCAATCCTTAGAACTTTTTCGATTAATTACTTATTTCTTAAGGTACTTTTTAAGAAATATTATATAGATTCGGCAACGAGTACAAGTATGAATTTTTTCCCATTCGTCATACTGCGCTTGCCAGAAGTTGCGAAGCAATCACGCCATATCGTTGTGTTCCCAAAACTTATCGTCGTCCTTTTGTTTACAAGGAGATTTGCAAAACAACTCGGCGCGTGGACTACGAAATTTTGGAAGGTAGAGTTTTAACCTTATCGTTAACATTTTGTTTTCAAAATTTTTTTCGTTTCTTTTTTAATTGCTTTTTTTTTTTGCTTTTTGTTTATTTTTCTCTTTTATCCACTTCTATCCACTTCTATTCATTTTATTATCTTTAGGGGGCCTGTAGTAAGGAATCTTACATTCTGTTTAGGCCATCCTCAGACTGATTAGATTTGTTCATTCATTTATCCTTTTTTATTGTAAATGTAATATAGTGAATTTGAAATTGATTAAGTAAATAAGAGAAAGTCTTACGAGTGATTGACTAATTGTTGGTGAAGCTATAATTGGGTAATGATTAAAACAATTGTTGAATTTCATAAATTTCAAACTTACAGCTTTCCAAGCTTGTCTAAACCGAGGAAAACATCCTTCGAAAGTGTTTCAATTTGATTATGGCTAAGATGTCTGAACAAAATACAGACAAAAACTGGCCTATATCAATAACCAACAACCTTGCTTAAATGTATATGAAGTGAAAACCCAAAATATCGTGCAGATATTTTCTAATTAACCAATAAAATTTTAATTTCCTCAAATGTGATCGGTGCATGAACTGATGCGTTTGCACTAATTAATCTGCAAAATTGTAATCAGACAATGAAATCAGGCAGTTGGCTGAAATCGGACACCTGTCAGTAGTCTCACAGTTGCATGAGCTAATCATATTAAGTCCTTTCAACTAATTCAATCAATCACAACACACATCACTATGGCAACCTAACAGCTAACCCTTTCAAGCGTGAAGAGAAACTATGTAGCGTGCTGGCCAAATCTCTGCCGGGTTTCTTAAAAACAATGAATGGAAGTCAGAAAAAAAAGTTTTGTGTTGTTGGACAATTTACTCCAGGCTTCTCTTGACCAAAAGAAGGCCCGGGGGAGGGGGGGTGGGAAAAGAAGTGTTTCGAAAGTTTGAAAAAAGTCTCTTAGATTGTTGTCTAGCCATTTTCGAAGTTCCGAACACTTCCGGGTATTTCTCCTAAGAATCTCCCGAGCTGACTTCCAACTGCGATTTTGAATCGTTTTCATAGGTTTCCATTTTCATACTTCGGCAATTTTCGAGAAACTTTGGATCAGTTAGTTTTGCAACGCTTTCTTGTGGGATACAACAGAAAATGAAGGATTTTTCCCTCGATGTAACTAACATACAATTGCATGATTTCTCGCAAAACTAAGGATTAGCTAATGAGCGTTTTTAGTTTTTTTTCCCAAAATGACCCAATTCGCTAAACATAAATCTTACTCCGGTCCATGTTATGCGATTACCAAGATCGAAAAAGAAAATGGAATAGTAGCTTCACAACCCTTTGCCAGTCCTTTTAAGGAGATTGTCTAATCGGCGCGAGTTTTACGAGAACAGGGCATTTCTCAGTTAACTAGATTGTGATGGTCGTCACGGGTAAAGTAAAATTAGCTATTTTTTTTTTATGTACGCGTATGGATACAAGAAAATGTTACAAAAAAGCTGTCAGAAATATAAACGAACAAACAAAATAATTCCGTGACTAACTTTAATTTCGATTCTGCAGTATTGAAAAAAAGAAAAAAGAGAAACGAACATAATCTGGTCATTTTTTTTTGCCCGAAAGAAGAGAGAGCGGAAAAACTGCTGATTGAAAAATGAGAAAAAATTGTTCCGGAAAAAACAAGATTTGAACTGACAAAATGCCCACTGGATAAGTTGTATAAGTTGTGCTCTTAAAACACTTTTAAAAATACCACTCGGCCATCGTTGAAGACAAAAGGTCAAATACGCTGATCAATAATAATTGCAGGCTCGTAAAGTCTTTCACATGTTGATAAATTTGTAAACTTAGGCACCGTATAAAAGCATAGGCCCTATTGATGACGTCAGACCAGGCGACTATGGCGTTAACCCAAAAGGTACGTTGTTATCTCAGAAATGTTCCGTTCTTGTAATATTCTGAATTTTTACTTTTCTAGTTTTGGTGACGTAACATCAAGTCATATCTCCACTCCCACGATATTCAAATTTTTTTTTCTTGCTAAGAAACGCAGTCGCTATGGCAACCTATTTGTAAAAACGCAAGGGTGCTTGGAATCCCAGTAGACCACTATAAAAATATAAAACCAATACCCACTACCCGCGACATTTTACCCGCAACCCGCGACATTTTACCCACAACCCGCGACATTTTACCCGCAACCCGCGACATTTTGCCCGCGACCCGCGACATTTTGCCCGCAACCCGCGCCGATTAGATAGTCTCCCTTTTTAGCTGAACAATTATTGGTAAATAAGACTTAATTTATTCCTCTGGCTTTGAAGCTGCTCACTATACGTTAAGTTTTTTCATCGTTTTTATCAGTTTGCCCACAATTTAGATTAAAACAAAATGTAGTAAAAAACACAAGTAGATCGAGTTTGTGAGAAAAAAAATGCTGAAAGGTTATTACATTTGAGGCCAGTTATTATATATTACATTTGTGGCCTCTACAAACATTGCTTACAATGACTGAAGATTATCTAAGCCTCGAAAAGCTCCATAGGCAATGAGGTCAATTCGATTGTTCGTTAGCAATCTGCAAAAAAAAAAAAAAAAAAAAAAAAAAAACCGCTGTTGCTGATGGCTAACACTACTCGAGAAATAATCTAGGTTATCAAATACTTAGTTCGATATTTACGCTACGGGCTACCTCGATTAGCTTAGCTCTTTTCTAAAAAGCTTGTGCGCTATTTCTGCACGGTACCTTTACATACCATCTGATAAAGAAACATAGTTTACGAGAAGCCCAAAATGCTCTTTCATGTAGTCTGTGCTTCAACAGGAAATGCACATAGCTTACGGTTAGAGAAGCTTTAATTTATCACTAGTTGCTAGCTTAAGGTTTCAAAGAAACAACAGGGAATTAAATTAGCGTACAAATAGCAGACTTTGATTTTGAACACATAAATTATGTTGCAAAACTAGTTTCAGCAGTGTGATCTTCTGCTTTGACGAAGGCTGAAGACACTGTCGCAACATGTTCGCAACAAAACTCAGAGTTGTCGTTTATAGGTAATTAAAAAACTACGTACAGAGTTTTAACGTTATTTAGCTGCCCAAAAACTCCAGTAGGAAGCATTTTGATTTGATTTGAACCAAGTTGTCTTCAAAAGAAAAGACACCTTTTTGGTACTTTATCTAACTTTTTAACTTTAACGCAAAGTTTCTTTCACGACATTTAAAAAATAACCTCATGATCTAGATGGAAAAGTGACTTTAACGATTTTCCGAAAATTTTAAAAAGCTTACAAACATGACATGAGGAAAATATATAAAGACTAAATTGTGGTTAAAAGGTTTTTAAAAAAATTCTAACGCTTGCCATTGATAAGTAATTTTTCCACTAAAAAGTCATTCACAAAGAAAATAATATTAAAGGCCTTTAAATTGCATCTGAAGTGAAAAATTTTCTTACTTCGGTGATAGACTTTGCTAAACAAGGAATAGCAGTGAAAATATTTTGTCAAAACTTTAATAAAATGGTATTTAGACACTAACATCTAAAGATTTTAACGATGACTTCACGATTCGTTCCGACACATTCGAATTTTTAAAAAAACTGCTTCCAATCCATAACTTTTTGTATGACCCGATGAGTTATGTTGAAAGTTTTTTTTATTTCCTCAATGAAACTTTGCCTAACAAACAGTCATGTTATGCAGTTAAATTAAGCATTTGATAGCTCTAGCCATTTCATAATTTATTTGAAGAAGTTTGGTTGGTTCAGCGATAGAAAATATTGTCCAAGTCCAAAATAGCTTAAGGGAAGTATTGTTTCAATTTTTTGTTCAAAGCAGTATAAAATAAATGTAATACTGTCTAGAATCTACAATGTGACGTCATTAAGAGTCAAATTACGTCATGTACGTAAAGGTCGTACTGCATTTTTAGCTATCAAGTTATTGGCTAGGGCCAGTGTTTGAGTCTCCGGTAATCTTTGAAAACATACAAAAAAGTGTAAATTCTACACAATAAACAAATTATTGTTGTTGTTGTTGTTCAAGTACATTTCTGCCATAATCACACAAACAATTGGTTGAAGCTTATCGATTGCATCGACTATTCTAAACAACAAAGGTTCTAAGCTTCTCACAATATTTCAAGTTTGGTTAAGGATTCAAAGACCCTTGGAAGTACTTCAATCTCATTTGTCCAAAATACTCTGCAAAATACAAAAACAACGAGATAATCACTACTTTAATGCCTCCCTAGGATTCTAAACGTAGATTGTATTTGCTCCTCACAGCTTTTTCCCGCCGGCGCGCCCTTTCCTCTGAGAAAGGCCTGGGGACGAGCCGGTTTGTTTTGGGACCAAAATTCTCTGCTTTTGAAAATGTTGACTAAGAAACCAAAACCCTGGTAATAATAATAATAATAATAATAATAATTATAATATCAATAATAAGAATTATGATATTAATAATGATAATAATTATAAAAATAATAATAGTAACAATAATAGTTGTAACGATGATCCCCGAATCTCTAGCACCAAACACTAACCACTTTCCAAATGAAGTCTTTCAATATTTCATGAAAACCCCGCCCAGAATCCAGTCAGCCAGCGGTCTTCGACTTCTAATTAGCAGTTGAGAAAGAGACTGGTCTATAGATTTAGGAAGCTGTCTGGTGGAAGCTGTTAAGATCGTTAACACAAGAGAACGTACACCAAGGTTGAGCAATGCAGAACTGGTTTATTTGTGTCATGTCAATATTGTACAAGTAACTTGATAGTTAAGATAATGATTTGTTGATTAACAGATGTCACTGATACAATCATGACATAAGCTAAGTTGGATCAGGGAATGAGTGAATGCAAAAAGGTTTCCCGGCTAATGAATCATGATAAGATCGCCTGGATCTTCTGATAATTTTAACAGAATTGAACTATTTTTGGTTGGTTTCGCAATAGTAAATCTCCTTGATGTTTTTGAGCTTAGCAATAATACAATATCTAGGGACCTTTGACAACAAGGGCCTCAACATCGACGAGAACGAATCGAAGGTTTACAAAATACACTTCCTCTGTAGCTAGTTTACTTTCTCTTTTTACCGAGTTACACAGTTTGTGAATAGAATAAGATGGATGTCTTTTTTAAAGGTAAATGAAGATTGACAAATATTTCTGTTGGTCGTTCTTGTAGTCGTAAAATCGAAAAATTTTTCACGTTGTAATTTTCAAGACGACGGCGGCGCATACTATCACAGTGCATTCCAACGTGCAGCTATTGCTTTCACCATTGTTTTCTGCCGTTGTGTCGACGTTGTTGTCCTCGCTGATTAACGCCTCTAATGATATTTCTCATTCACTGAAAGGGTGTATCAATAGTTGTGATTGGACGTGCCTTAAGTGGCCATTAGCTTCGCAATATTTCGAAAACCAGTGCACCACCGTTACCCCACAAGGACAAGCTTTACTCCCCAAGAGTTATACGTAATCAGTCATATGCACAAACCAACATTATTTTATTCAATTTTTTCAATGAGTTTTATTTCATTTCATTTCACGACATTTCTTTTCATTTCATTTCTTTCATTTCATCTCATTTCATTTCATTTCATCTCATCTCGTCTCACCTCATTTCATTTCATTTCTTTCATTTCATTTCATCTCATTTCATTTCATCTCATTTCATTTCATCTCATTTCATTTCATTTCATTTCATCTCATTTCATTTCATTTCATTTCATTTCATTTCATTTCATCTCATCTCATCTCATCTCATCTCATCTCATCTCATTTCATTTCATTTCTTTCATTTCATCTCATTTCATTTCATTTAATCTCATTTCATTTCATCTCATCTCATCTCATCTCATTTCATTTCATTTCTTTCATTTCATTTCTTTCATTTCATTTCTTTCATTTCATCTCATTTCATTTCATTTAATCTCATTTCATTTCATCTCATCTCATCTCACTTCATTTCATTTCATTTCATTTCATTTCATTTCATTTCATTTCATTTCATCTCATTTCATTTCATCTCACCTCATTTCATTTCATTTCTTTCATTTCATTTCTTTCATTTCATCTCATCTCATCTCATTTCATTTCATTTCATCTCATTTCATTTCACTTTATTCTATTTTTTCTCTCCCTCTGCCGTACGTTAAATTTTGCTTGATCGCCCCAGCGATCATCCTCGAAAATCCTTTTTGGGAGGGGTAGCTGTATTGGAAATAAACAAGAAATACAACGAAATAATTCTTAAACAATTTCAACAGTTAATTTTTTATATCTATCATACATTCGAAAATGATGTACGTACAATTGTTTTAAGCTTCTTAGTTTTCCAAAAACACCAGCAGGAAGTGTTTTCATTTGATTTCTAGAAAGGTCCCTTCGAAAGACAAGACTCAGTATATTTAATACTTAATTATTTTGTATATGTTTTTGAGTCGAACCTGAATGTTCTTAAAAGTATTTGAAAACTTTAGCTTCAAGCGTTGTTAAAATGTTCTTAATATAATCTGACACGTGTATGTAGGTACGAGCTTCGATGTTTGATGTACAAGATATTAGATAGAGTAAGAGAGAAAACAATGAGTCCTGCAAATTGTTCTTGTAAAAACATTCCATACAACTAAATGTTACCACAGGTAAGGATAATACTGTAGAGCTATTGTAGGATACGCAGTGGTGTCATTTACAAGCGTACTGTTAATTACCTTTACCCCTTTCATTTCCAGCCAGCTAACTTCTTACATAAAACAGGACATTTGATACTGAGAAAATGATAACTAACACAAAGAATTACTGAAATAAAAAGTAAAGTTCTCCCGAACTTTTGAATGAAAAATAGGGAGTCTAGTTTGGAGAATTTACCAATCCACTTAAATCGAGAACTCGACTGCTAACAACATAATACATCGTTGGGAATATATGGAGGAGGCAGCGCTTCCTTATTTGGATCTAGCTCCGGTAGGGGCTCCTTATTTGGACCAATAAATATTGGTACTTCATGTAATACTAAGCATCGTCCTGCGGAACGATCGACAGACAAACGGCATGACCTTATCCGTTCACTCAAATCGATAAATCGACTGCCAAAAAAATGATGCATCGTTAAGAATATCTGCTGCTATCTTACTTTAGATCTAGATATAGCTATTAACAAATAATATTGCATCATCGACTGATTGTCGATTCCATGCATTTTTTGCCGTAAATATAAAATAACAAAATAAAGTTTTCCGCTTTTCCTCGACCTCGAGTGTGTTTTTAGAAACGTTCTTAAATTTTGGTCGATTCTTAGCCTGAAGTTCTCATTAAAGTGGTTCTTATAAAAAATAGTGTATTTCAAAAGGCGTTCTTCCACCAAAAGGTATACGATATAGTGCCTCTGATAATTATGGTAATGCTTTTGAGGTACCCATTTGGTCAACAATAATCCTGAGCCAAGTTTAAGATGGATGTCATTATGAACTCTTCATCTTATCCGAAAGTATTTCACTTATTCAGCCATCACATTACTTGACCTCAAAATATCTTTCTTAAAAGCATACAAGCTCAATGTTGACAAATTTGTTTGGTTTAAAAACAATAGATCTGAAACTAACTTCACCGACGAAATACTGTCAATGTCACAAAAAACCAAAGGATATGTATTTTCGAGTTCTATTCACTTTTCCACTCTCGTTTCTGTTCTTATTACCACACAAATAAAAATAGAATATCGAGCTAGACTGATGGGCGTGGACGGTGCTTTTGAACCCGATGAGCGTGTTTACTGTGCAGCCCATCAACATATGAACTTTGTTTACCGGGCCAAAATGTCACACAAATCTTATTTACCGTACAAGGAGAGGAAACAAAATCTAGTCGGTATTTCGGTTTCTCACAATATTTCAAGTTTGGTTAAGGCCTCGAATACTCCCGCGGAAAGTGCTTCAAGTTCGTTATCACTAAGGTTTCTGCAACAAACACAGTTAGCTCGTACATATTTTATCTTCACGCAATTCGGTTGCTTGTGTTAAAAAGGTAAGCTTATTTTTCGACTTGCACGATTAATGAACGATAGTAGAGGTTTCCAAGATTTCTGTAAGATCACCTGCAGCAAACCACTAGGAAATTGTAAATTATTCGGAATCATACATTCAACCACACACCAGTCTTTATAGACCCTCATTCATGATGACGTCAAAAGTGCACGAAAGTGAGGCATGGAGGCGAAATACTACGCGAGTTCTGTTTGGATCTGTTTTAACTATTTTCTTTAAATGGTAACTCTGATTTTCGGTCAATTTTACAAATTTCCAGCGTTCTGATTGGCTGATCTTAGGTCAATAAGCTACCGTACAGACTTTTTTGAGTTACGGACTTCAAAAGTCAAAACAATGTCCGGTGAGTTTTA
>JAOBAT010111646.1:0-14455 GCA_026413305.1 Hydrozoanthus tunicans
TTAGTTTCACTCCAGGCCTATAGGGAGGGGTGGGGGGCGGGTGGCGGGGGGATGCAGTGGGATGGGCATCCCCCAAGAGACTGCAAAGGTCCAAAGTGTTTAAAAAAGTAGTAACCTCTTTTTACACCTAACTGAAGGCACTATCAAGTCGTCACAAACGAGCAAAATCAAAAATTGCATATATGGTAAAATTCTTTCCTGATTCACTGTTTGAGTGAACTTAATAAGCAAAAAATATATGTTGTTCTCTAAAACTATAAAGAGGTAAAAAAATTGATTTTGTTTTTGAAAGATTGAATAATTGAATTCCATGTTTTAAAGTTGATTCTGGCTGCTTATATATTTTAGTCACAGACAACCTAGTTTTGATTTTGTCAGAAGAGCCTGTATAGAGTCTTGCACCTTTGATGCTGTTTTGGTCAATCTCCTTGATTGCATCCTCTTGCAAAAATTCCTGGGTACCGGCCTGTGTTCCCTTACTTATTTTGACCAATAAATCAGGTTCCTTAGTTTGTATTTTAACTTCAAACTGGTGAAGTTTTGCTATGCAGGCTTTGTAATATCACTTTTAGGACTTTAAACAACTGGTGTACCTGTTCTAACCTTTGGTTAATATTTTGATTGTCTGTTTTGCACAGATCGGGGACAGAGTATGGTTGTATGGTGCAGGAGGGACCTATGCTGAGCGATGCATATGTCCAGCGAACAAAATATTTCCCTTGCCTTCCCATCTTTCTTTTAGCCAAGGTGCTGCTGTAGGCATTCCATATCTGACAGCTTATCGCGCTTTGTTCCACAGGTAAGAAATTGATATGGTGCGAGGAGTCAGGCTTGTCAGAGATATTGTCAGAATGTACATAGAAACTTCTCTGTTAATTAAATCACTACAAAAGAAAATTGTTTGACTGTGCCATATTCGAATCTGCTGGAAATGGTCTTGAAGTTATCCATCAACAAACCCTAGAATAGGTTATATAGACGTTTTTTAAATATATTTCCCATTTATTGTGCACAATAAATATGATATAAATGTAACTCAAAATGTAATGGTATGTAAGCTTTAATTTGTTTCTCAGACATGTTTTGTCATGTTGTACTGAAACATTTTTTGTATTTCTTTTATAACCCTCCCCCCCAATCCCATTTATAAGCTCACTCAAAATCCCTTATGAAGATATATAAGCTCATGGCTTGAAAGTGGAATTTTATGGTATGGTTATTTAATGTTGTCTCTGTTTTGGGCACCCAACCCCAAACATTTGCACTTACCAAGGCTAACAGAAGCTCATAAAAGTTTGGGTGACCAAGGCTAGTGTTATTGCACTGCTAGATGCAGTTGGTCCAAAGGACATAAATCAGTGAGAAAGCCTGGTTGTGTGTGGCATCAATGAGACCAGAGCGTTTTCTCCTCTGAAAAAAATTAGTGTGAAAAAATAATTTGTTACCAGGGCTGTGCATTAAAACAAAAGAAAGAATAGTTGTTAGCTCTTGTCAGTTGGTAAGAAAAAGAGATTATGTCCTTCAACAAAGCCCTTAATAATCTGTGTCCAGAAAAGGATTAATCCTTAGAAACATAGAAACAGACAGGCTGGGAAAATTGAAAAAAGAAAGGAACATGTGTGCCTTTATTAGTAATATTGATATGCATCAAAATATATGTACTTGTCTGACCCATTCATCAAAGAAGTAGAACAAGATCGGACAGAAGAAGCTAAGTCATGAGATGGCTGTAGCAGCTGGTGAGGGGCCAGTCAAAATTTAAAACAAATGTAAGAGAAAGGGTGTGGTTGCCCCCCCCCCCCAAAAAAAAATACTGTTCTGGCTGTAGTGCCCATGGCGAAACTCGCTTTTATTTGTAAATCAGTTGTTAAACAAATTTAGTTACCACTGATTTTGAAGAATGAATTGTACAGGTTAAGCACAAAATACATCACATATTGCAGTTCTTTAACCATATTGAAGAACAAAGCAAGTTCGGTTATTGAAGTACTTTATTGTGAATATTTTTTTACTCAAAATCCCAGTGAAGACCGTCTGCAACAAATGATCATACCAACAAATCTTGATAATATTGAAAAAAAATGGCTTCAAGACCTTAAAGAAAACATGGTGACTTAACAAATGAAATAGAGTCAAAAGGTGCTTACTCTATGCATTCCAACAACCAAGAACAAGACACCTTCCAAACTTTTTTTGAGTATAAACATTTTTGACAAAAGACCAACTAAAAAAATTTCTCCATGGAATCTGAAATCCAAGAAAAATGATAAACACATTTTCAGATAACTCATAACATAGTATATAAAATAATAAAGGCTAAAAATACAAGTTTTTAAACACTCAAACGTTTTCGAAGATGACTGAAGATGACTTCTTAGTCGAAAACGTTTGAGTGTTTAAAAACTTATATTTTTAGCCTTTATTATTTTATATAACCTTTTTAAGCGATTCTAATGACATCATAACATAGTAATAACAACAATGAGAATAATAATAATTATTATATTATACTAATAATCATGATAATATCAATAACAATAGTAATTGTATTATAGTAATAATCATGATAGTATCAATAATAGTTACACCGAATGATAAAAATATACATATAATAGTAACAATTATAATGGAAACTTTGTTGAAAAATTATCAACTGCAAGAATTGTTGGCTAATTACTTAATTACGCACAAATACAATTCTCGACCCCTGCATCTTTTGTCCTAATTTAATGTTGATCTCAGATTCAAGCACTTTCAATTTCTCCAAATAATGCAGGTTACATGCGAGAGCATCAGAGACTGTTCTTGTTCATGGAGCGAGTGGTGCAGTGAGTATCAGAGCCAGTTGAAAATATGTTTTTCAGATAGTTTGGAAATTTGTACATACATACTTTCAGGGTTCGTACGCCAACTAGAAAACCTGGAAGTGCTTGAATTTGGAAAGTTTTGGTTCCAGGCCAGGAATTCCTTGAAAAATGCTTTTTTAAGAGCGACCTGGAAAAAACCTTGAATTTTAAGTCTGTGCTTCACTTAGGGTAATTTGTGCCAATAGAATTGATTTAAGTGTGTTTTCTGTAGTTTTTCTGCCGCTTTAAGAAACATCAGTGTGAGTGTGTCAAAAAACCTCTAGAAGAACGTTCGTATTTTGGTGCTCGAATTGACTTTTTCTTACTGTGTCTCCTATATATCGTGACCTTTAAAAAATTCAGCACACCTTGAAGTTACCTGGAAAAGTCCCGGAATTTTGTTTGAGCATAGGGGAAGAACCCTGTAATTTGGTGTATACTTTTTCACAACAGGTTGGAACAGCCGCTGTCCAGCTTGCAAGAGCCCGCGGGCTTACTGTCTTTGGAACCGCAGGAACCAAGGAGGGCGAGGAAGCTGTTAAGAAATCTGGTGCCCACCATGTCTTTAACCACCGGTCAACGGACTACGTTCAGCAGATTAAGGTACACAAGACAATAGACTATCTCCCAGTTACGCTCCACTGCGAACAAACAAAACCTTTAATGGGGAGCTATGGGTCTAAAAAAGGCAAAAAACTTTCAAATAATAAAAATGTTTTTTGTTGCATTTCCTGAAACTATCACTATTCTAGTTTTATAATTCAGCGTTTAAATTTTAAAATTCCCGCCATTTGATTAAAAAAAGAAAAGATTTCTAGATGAGGTACAATTTTCCAGGTTTGTTTACAAGTGGTTTCTATGGTTACCGCGTCAGTTTTCGTCCAGAAAACGGCATTCTTAATGCCAGAATTTCTTTTTTTTTGTTTTTTGAGCTTGAATCATATCCAGGAGCCTGGGAACCAGTTTGGGGCCTGAATTTCATTACAATTGACCCCCCTCTCGGTGTATTACTGTTGTTTGAAGTTTGAGCGTCGTTTTGGATTCGGAGTGAAAGCAATATTTTGAGAAAATTCATCGAAAGTTCGTTTTGTTTTTGTGTTTTAAAACATGCCAAAAGGTTCTAAGCTAGGAAGTAAAACTCACACTAGTAGTGGAAAGAAGCCTGGTAAAAAACTCAAAGGCATTCCAAGGTGGAAAAAAAGTGAAAGCGTTTCGACTGACTGAACCAATCTATCCATAGCTCCCCCTTAATTTGAGGCTAGGTGCTAAGAAATACAGCAAATGTATGAAAAAATGAGCACCTAGCCATGACTTGATGGTTTTGTTCGTGCGCAGTGGAAGGTAATTTTGAAATGGCCTGAAGAATTGCATAGCATATCATAGCACATCTTCTACCTTGCACGAGACCAAGTCACAAAAGATGGCCATTTTCTTATGCCATGTGACAGCACAAGTTATTGTAGTAACGAGGAGTGAGTTTGGTCCTTCAGAGTTTATCTCGAAACGAAAAAAATGGTGGTCGAAAAGGAAACCTACGTTCTTCCACTTGTCCATTAGAACAAAACCTCAAAACTACAGCATAGGTTGTTCAGAGTCTTCACGTTTGTTTCCTGAGATAAATCTCTGAAAAAACATTAATTGAACCCGACCTTCCTGATTTCGACCATTCCTTTAACATCGGCTAGAATGTTTCTTGTTTTATAATTTTTGTGGATCTGGCAATTTGAATTACAGCCACGTGTTATGCGTTTAGTTGCTATAGTTATGTTTTGTTTAACGTTTAGGTGGTGTTGTTAGTTTACTGTATATATGTTCTATCTCATACCATTTCAGGACGCGACTGGTGGTAAGGGAATCGATCTCATTGTAGAAATGTTGGCAAACATCAGTTTAAACACGGATCTTCTGCTTGTGGCATCCAAAGGCCGTATTGGGGTAAGCAAGGATTTTTTGATTACAACAGCCCCATACATTCCGCAATCACAATGTTCACTTTTCCTAGGTGTTTACTCCACTGCACCCATTTTCTTAATACTTTTTGTATGTCTCGTAGCTATTAGGAGCTCATTTTTTGGAAACTTAACATAAACAGTGGACCTGGATTTTACGATATGCCTCGGGAGAAGAAAAAAGTATCGTTAAATCGAGGTGTCGTTGCAAAGAGACCCTCGGTATTACGATATTAAGGCGAAGTTATAGAAATTGTCATTGCATCGAAGTTGAGTTACACTGATTTTTTTATCATTTTTGTACGTAGTCTAATAAAATACATTTATATATATCATCTGTGCTTAACTCATCATTATATTATTATTTCAAACACTGTACCATACTGCAATTTATCATACATAATAACATAATGCATTGCATGTGTTCTTTCATGGTAATTCGGCTCACAAATATTTGCAAAAATATTCTTGAAGTCATGTTTGTTGCTTTCCACTAACATTTGTGTTTTTTACTCTTTCTTGATATATAGCATAAATCAGATAAATAAATAAAATAGTCTAGAGGGTCTAGAGGTGAAAATTTCCAATGGGTTTCGGGTTTGAGAAGTGTAATATATTTCAGGAGGGTCCAAGAGCACTGTCTGAGGGAAACCTACCAGTATCGCGTTTGTGATTTCAAAAAACCAACAAAACGATGAACTCCAGTCTTTTTAGTGTGCTCAAAAGCAATCTGCGTAGTTAGTGGACATTTCTGAGCGCAATTCGCGACAATGATTTATTTTTGAGGAGCATGCATGAACATGTACTTAGAAATCACTTTCAGGTATTACTTTGGCGTCGTGAAATCAGGTTATTCTCAATGATGGTTAAGTTTCAAGATTAACAATAAAAAAATAATATCGATTTCATTTAAAGAACTTAACGTTAGTTGCTTGGAAAATGATAAATGTTGACGTTTCGTTTTTTTGCATGAGGACAGCCTATCATTTTAATGTTATTTTTTTTTGTTGCAATTATTATAAAAATACACAATTGCATGTGATTTAATAGAAGTTAGATAAATAGTCTGCATAACTTTGCACTTGCATTTATTCTTCAAAGAGAAACTCTAATAAAACATGATGTAGGGAAGCAAAAAACGTCCTTAAATCCAGGGGGGGCACCAATATACCCCCTGGAACGGAAATTCCAAGGGAGTGGGGGGGGGGGAGAGGGGTAAAAAACCTTCCATGGGGGGATGGATATTTTCTGGAACTACACATTTTTTTCGGGGGAAAGAAACGTTACCGTTAAATCGGGGATATCGTTAGATCGAGTATCTTAAAACCCAGGTTCCACTGTAGCAAGAAACGGTGCAGAAAACTCAACTAATGAACACAAAGTAAATGCTATTGTACAACGTCTTCCTGTGTTCTGACAGCGTGGAAGGTGTTAACCTATTTAAAAAAATGTTAATAAAAATCGTACCTCGCGCTCCACACTAGATCTCAACGTTTTACAGTAAGATTGTATAACTTTTTGCTGCCTCATCTAGCATCGACAGAGACCACCAACGCGTTACTCGGGTGATAGAAAATGCTGGTTCTTGAAATTGATCTCTTAATAAAGCTGGTCTTCTTTTTAATCCTAGGTCGTTGGTAACCGAGGAACGATAGAGATCAGCCCAAGAGACACCATGGCAAAGGAATCTAGTGTGATAGGCGTGATGCTTGGCCTGGCAACCGAGGTAATATTCAAAGTTGTCTCGTAATGTGGTAGGCGTGATGCTTATAGTGGCGAACGCGGTATATGCTCTCAGTTCTGGCCCGGATGTCTCTTTTATACAAAAAAAGATCGAAAGAACACACTGACCTCCCGAGACTGACTGCGACTAAAATGTTAGGTATATAATGAGGTGAAAAATCTTAAGTTAAGCATCTCTATTGTTTTTCGAGAAACAGGGCGAAATGAAAGAAGCTGCGAGTGAAATTCAAGCAGGACTCGAGGGCGGTTGGCTCAATCCGGTCATCGGACACGAGTACCAGTTGAGTGAGGCGGCCGAGGCTCACAGAGAAATTATTGAGGGATCTGGCGCAAAGGGGAAAATAGTTTTGTCAATATGACAGTCAGCGTACAAGAGTTCCTTATGAATACCACAGTTGATCAGCGAGGACACATCTCTTTGCCTTTTTGGGGGGCTCCAGTAGTTCATTTCAGAAGTGATTTCAGAAGTCATGTCAATCTAGAAATCATGGTTTTCATGGAGTTTGTGGCAAAAATACTCATTCAGACTATGAGAAAATTGGCGTGAATTTCTTTATATATAGTGTTGTTTTAATTCGTTAGTTGGTAACTCTTTGTAGTTCCCTTCAAATGAACTGTGAAGACTATTCATCTAGGACCATGAAAGTGTACAAAAAAACTGTTTGAATCTCTTTTATTACACTTTCCTTCAAATACACTCCGAACTTTTGCTTCTCTTTAAAATAGTACAAAAGTTTAATCTTTTGTAATAGTATAAGCTGTAAAATATATTACTTTGTTAATTGCAAATAAGGTATAAAAAAACATAAGAATTATCTAAGAATTTACTTAATTCGCAAGTTCCTTAAATGCTCATACAAACCTTTGTATAAAAAACGCGTGTCAATGATTGAAAAATGTTTGCTTTTAAGTTTACGGGAAATACTCTACCGAAGCAACTTTTGTTTGCAAAGAATTCATATTTAAAAGTTGTCTATGAACTTCAACTCGATTTATTCCATGAAAGTTTGCCAAGCTACTTCAATAATATGAGTCTTTTAGGTGTACTGAACAGAAAATGTCTCAGAAAGTATAGAGAATATATGTAGCAAAAACGTTTAGGACCGAACAGCGAGACATCCAGGAAGGTTACAAGGCATCTTGTTATGGGCGCATCTTTTCATTGCTCATAACTAGTTAAAGTTCCCATCAAGCTTATTTTCTTAAGTTCCAGATGAAAAGTGGAACCCATTTATAATAGTAATTTTTGAAAATTAAACCTTTTTTCGCCGTTCATGTTACATTTTTTAGACTTGAAGCGTGCAATGATGACGTAGCAGGAAGTATATGATGTAGCAGAGACGATCTTTTTTATCTCAAAAAAATTCTGTTCCGGTTACAATAGTCGCATTGTTATAACTTTAATCAATGAATTATACCCTTGAAATTGTTTGAAATAAAAATTTTATGACATTTTTAACAGAAATGAAATTTCTTAAACAAAAACCACATAACTCACTGCTGCTACGTCACAGGTTACCAGTCCCCGGCCTGCTCGGTCAAAATTTACATTAAAATCTTTTTTTGATTAAAAAGCATACTTAGAAGTGGAAATTGTCTTTGGTCATTCGAATATTGAGTTCACAGATGACAACAGTTTTAATCCAAAAAGTAAAAAATAAGCTTGATAGGGACTTAAACAATTAGGCTACGAAGCGGAGTTTACTACGAGTCATAACAGGTAACAAGGCGCGATGAGACGAGTTCAGCTTTAGATTTACAGAAAACGACAACGAGTGGTCTAATTGTTTTAGTAGAACCAACAAGTAAGCTATCTTTGAATTTAAACCGATAATAACGAGTGTTTAAAGAATCCGCAATTGTTTTTTGTTTAAAAACAAGGACAGTTTTGCTAGTCGCTGCTGTATCGCTCAGTAGACAGTGAGCTGATTAGCCACTCGTGCACATTGCAGCATTCATGATAAGATGCTAGTTGGATTATACTAATAATCATTCTGTCTACTCTACCTTGCTCGTATATCAACGTTGACCTAACGTTGGAAGCTTTCTTAAACACTTGCTCAAAAAAAATCTTGGCTTTGGTAGAACCTGAAATTTTAAACTATTATCTCTTTATAAAAGACATCATTGGTAAAAAGCAAACATTGCCACGTAGGCAAAGCAAGCAAATCTAGTAGTGTTCTTCTGTTACTCGAATAAAATTTTCTGAAATAATCTTGATGCATTACATGCTTTTTTTTATAAGAACCAGTAAATTTTCCCGAGGCTCATTGTTCCTAATTTTTCGGCGATTTGAGCCCCAAATTGTTTTTAAAATGTTCTTATTTCCAAGTGTGGTTTAAATCGATATAAACTAAGCTTAAGGTATTGCAATACATGTATTAGAAAACAAACTGTAAGGACTAACTTTGGGGCAAGTATATAAACGTGTACTGCGAATAATTTGAAGCAATGACTGATTAAAAGAGAGAAACTACAAATCATTTGTGTGTTGCTATAAGCTAAGTTAAACGTCGAAGCTCGGTAAAGTTTCAAAATAGCTATCGAGCCCGAGACTCGGCTTGTTCTTAAATTGTTCTTAAATTTTGGCCAATCTGAGTCCGGTGTTCTTAAAAAGTTGTTCTTACAAAAAAAAAGCGTGTAGTTTTATAGCTATCATGCACCAAATTTAATTTTAGCCGGAATCTTCTTCACTAATTAAAGAAGATCGTATAAACCAGGACGAATGTCTGGTAGCTTTCAAACTACTTGTTTCTGGTAAACGTTTAGTTAAAACGTATTTCTTCCAGACTCTAACCGCGTCCGCCAACTGCTCGTAATCATCTCGAGTATTGTATATTTGCGCAGATATCCGACACCAAAGCGATGATTGAATGCAAACAATAGCCACAACGACTCCATATATGGTGAAAAGGTCTTTCATTGCTCTAGCAGCCCCGCTGTCGGTAGCACTGTAAAAGGTCGAAATTGCGTCTGGGAGGCGGATGGAGGCCATGAACGGAGCACGCATGTTGAGTGGGACTGGGAGTACCTCTGTGTTCCAGTCTGCAGCAAGTTTGGAGGATGCCCATGATACGAGTCCTTGATTGTAGCTCGTTATCAAATCCTGCAACAACAATTACGGCTATTATCAAAGCCATACTTCGCAATAACAACTGCAAGAATTACAAATGATATTCTTAATAGGATAACGTAACCAAGTTCATGTGCAGAGCATGAAAAATGTTAAAATAGTGCAAGAGTGTTGATGGGTGAAATACCTTTTTTACTAAACCTCTTGAGGAAGGCTCGTGTCGCAACTGTACTGATGTCATTTGAGAGACTCTATCATTACCTTGCATCACGTAGAGCTCTTAGCTTAATCAAATTTGATTTAAATGACCGATTGCAACGACAGTCTGGTTGTCAGATTACTAATCGGGACTTTCCTTTTTATTACTAACAGAGAGATTAGCCGCATCACGTATTTATTATTATGAGGTCACGTGAAATTTTTTTGCTCGCTTGCTGTGCGCCGTTCCCGGTTTTTTTAAGCTGCGTTAGATTGAGAACTAGTCCCCAGGCTCGCGCAGTTTAACCAAGATATTGCTTTACAAATACAAATATTATTCATACAAGCAGCCTTTAATTAACTCTGGAATACTACCACCCTATAAATATGATGGATTCCTCACCAGTCCGCCTACATCCTGATAAAACTTGATTGCTGCCTGAGCTGTCACGAACGCAGTGTAATCCAGAGTTCCCTGCTGAAGAAACTTGTCCTGAAGGCTACCGCCATGGTTCCAAGAAACTACCAGTGGATTGATGACGTTGTGGTGTTTAGGGTGGATCCACAAAACTGCACAACCCCTGGGGGCAAAGGCCCACTTGTGAAGATTTCCTATGTTTGAAAATCATACTAACATTTTTGAAAATTGTTAACACGATCATCAATATATCAAATGGTAGTCTGAATCTTAGATATATAGATGAATAAATAACTGATTCACAAGTTGAAAGTTCGGAAAAATTCTGAGTCACTGACGGGGATCGAACCCGCAACCCTCTGATTACCGGTCAGATGCTCTACCCACTGAGCTACAGAGACTAACATGAGGAGCCGAGTCACTGGTTAAGTTCTTGTCTATTCCCACTTGACATACGTCTCGAAAACTGCTCGCTCGACATGTCCAATTAAGTACGCTACTTGTTTCTATAATCAAATGATGAACTCCCCATGTGAGTCTCTGTAGCTCAGTGGGTAGAGCATCTGACCGGTAATCAGCTAGAGGGTTGGGGGTTCGATTCCCGTCAGTGACTCAGAATTTTTCTGAGCTTTCAACTTGTGATTCAATAATTTCTTCATTATAAATATAGACTCATTTTAACCCCAAGAAATTGTAGCGCTTTAATATAACCGTCCCATGCAATCGTCTCTTCAGACTCTGAAACGACTTGGATAACTGTAATGATTTTCAATTTAGTTCACAAATAATCATCAAGGTTTTGTCGGAGTGGTAAAAGAGTGTGCCATCAGCACTTCAAACTTCCATATTTCTCGCCTCAATTCTTGTAACTATCGATTGAAGGTTATTCATATGTCTCCTTAGCCAATCTAGGTTATTGAATTCAAAAGGAACAGCATCCTGATTATTCTAATCGCTTTTGAGTGGTTCTTATCAGACTCCCATGAATTTCTGACGATTGAGTGACCTTAGGAACGAACTAGGCAGAAATTGATATTTCGGCGGCACGGTGTCGGCAGTTGAGACTGGGTTCGAAATAGAAGAAGTGTATTGTGGGAAATAGTTGAGGATAAAAAATGAATAGAGCACGTGTTGAGTCAATCTAGGCTCTGACTCCTGAACTGCACACTGAGAAAAATTTTTATGTATAATAATTTTTCATACTGATATAATTGTTCACTTTAAGGTGTTTCCAAATCATAAGAGAGTGATGTAAATGACCTGGGAGGAACGTGGCACTGCATTGGTTCGAGGAATACGTTTCCATTTTCCCAAGGGGTTTTTTGGTTTTTCGTATCCGGCAGTGATCACAAGTTGTATTGTAGATATCGTTACGAGGATTGTGTAATACTCAACGAGTCAAGCCTGCTCCACCAAAATAAACCAAATGAGTTTTATTTCTCTGTTGTGTAGTGGAGCAGAAACGTTTAAAAATCTTCACGACTTTCTTGCAGTCGTCCAGATAGAAACGACCAGGCACGTGACCGTCTCTTTCGTCTCCCAAAAAATTGGTTGGTTCACTTCATGTATATGGTCGTCTAAGTCTTGAGAACGACCACGACGATTGGGACGACTGGGACGGTTATATATGTGAACCAGGCTTAGTCTTACCAGTACGCTTGCAGTTTTGGTGGGTATACTTACAATTTAAGTTTTTATACTAATAGACAAACTGTATATGTTGCTGAAAAAGAAACACAATCAGTTACTGTTCATCAGCAGGATACCAAGCTGTGTGCAATTCCACAATTGGTTTCGGCTCCATTAAATCCTGTACCAATTGTTTTTTAGAAAACTCTAAGATTTATTGTCATAAATGGAGAAAAGAGACAGTTAATCAAAGAAAACGGACAAAAAGCGTTTAATTTCTATAACAAGTAAAAAGGTAACTTCCGCACTTCCGGGCGGGAATTCGAATCTCTGTTATACACCGAGTAATAACATAACAAGTTTCTTGCTCACGAAGCAATCGTATTTTAATACTCTAAGAGGAACCACCTAGGCCTAAGATAATGAATCATAAAGTAAGTCATATGCTTCCATTAAGGAAACTTTTTAAGAATGAAACGACTGATTACAAACTCTAGCCCCTCCGGATAAAACAGAATCGAAGAGCTTGCGTCCTAAATTTGTACTAAGTTAGGTAAAAACATGTATATAGTCTTTTTAAGAACTTTTCTTTTGAATTACGGGAACGTCGAGCTGAAAACCGACCAGAATAGAAGAACATGCTAAAACACACCCGCTGAGGAACTGTCTAGAACCTTCTATTGTTACATTACGGTACAAAATCATGTGTTCAATCATTTGATTTCTGTATAGCTTTACAAAGCTTCTGGAACCTTTGCGTTTGAGAGAAAAAGAAAATGAGTACACGCTTTTTCGTATATTAACCAGTAAATTTCCAAGCGTCGATCGCTCTTACAAAATTGGTATTGTAAAAAAAATCTTGTACACCAAACACGTATGGTTATATTAAATGAACGTTTGAAGCCAAGTCCTCAAATATTTAAGAAGATTCAGTCTTTGCCTAAAAACAAGACGTTTTTATAAAAACAAGTAGAGAATGTAGAATGGATATTGATGAGTATTTTCCATTGCGTCTAAAAAAAAATTTAGAAATCCAGAGCACTTACCTACAAAGAAGTCTGCACCAAGCTCCTCGAGGTTCAGCTTGACCTGTCCAGGGGCATGGGCTCCATCAACTAAGACTGCAACATTGTTTTTATGACACAGGGAGACCAGTTGTGACACAGGAAACAAAATGGCACTCGTGCTACTTATGTAGTCAATAATAGCAAGCTTGATTTCTGGGTTTTCCTGCAAGACCTTGGAGTAGTGATCAACAATGTCATCAACATAAAATTCGGCACTACCCTGGAAGTCTACAGTTGGATAAGTTATATTTAACACCAATAGTTTAGCTTGGTTTGCTTGGCAGATTTCTCTTGCTGTCATATGTACCGCCCCATAGGTTTGGTTTGTGACCAGAATGGCATTACCTTCACTGAAACTAAGGCTCCTCAGCAAAGTGTTCACACCAAAAGTGGTATTTGGGACAAAAACGATGTTTTCAAATTTAGCACCAACAAATTCAGCAACAGTCTTCAAGGCTTGCTCCCACAAGGGCTGAAGCTTGTATCTAAACCACACATCCGGGCTCTGCTCCATTGCACTCTAACAATTAACAAAGGTCCGATTAGTAAACAGTTTGTTGATTTTAGACATTTTACTACTGCACTTTTTTTACAAGAACGTCGAATTTTTCGACTTAGACTGAACGTTCTTTTAAATTGTTAGTGGATATCAGCCTCAAGTGTTCTTAAAATACCTTTACTGATTTCAGACAATATAGATAATACATGCACTGCATGTGGTACAGTATATATCTGTAAGAACTGCGATTTGGTAAATGAAAAAAACATGTGGTGTAAAATTGTTGTCTGCGAACTTAAGTCAAGAAGCCATCCGAAAAGCAAATTTTGTTTTAATGCACTGTATGAATTATTTGCAATATTGGTTATCATCATGATCATAAATAAATGTTCTTCAGCCTCAGTATGTTTTAGCATGTTCTTAAATTTTTGACGATTTTCAGCACCATGTTTTAAAAAAAAAAGGTTGTTATAAAAATGTATGGCCAACCCAAGTCCTAAATCTGACTGCAACAGGTCGTTTAAACTTTATTCAAAATTTGTAATTTTTGATCGATTTATTTTTTAAAGCCTTATAACGCTTGAACGCTCATACTTTCAACTATTTTATAATTTCTTAATTCATACTACACGATTGAGAACTTCATCCATTACGAGAATGAATGACAACTTTGCCCATTTCCCTTAAGATTGTTGTCCAAAGTAATAGATCCCACGTTTCGACTGCAATTTGATAATTTCATCAGGCAATCATGATGCAGACGCTTGTATAATGGCTCTCTTTTGACTTCATCGGATTTTTGGCGTTTTGATTACCAATACCAATTCATCGGTTCTCTGATTGGCTGCCCCTTCACAGTTATACGTGTCAAGAGTGCTTTAGCATAAGGCTTTTTAGCCTACGTAGCGGCGGTTTTTTAGGAGGGGAACGGCAAAACCGTGATTTCGAAATAACGGTCGCCATAAACAAGGAGAAACTGGGGAGAGTAGAAAATGAGAAGGCGAGAGGGAGGGGGAGGGGAAAATGAGAAGGC
>JAOBAT010111657.1:0-14455 GCA_026413305.1 Hydrozoanthus tunicans
TGATGGAATGTCTTACCTGGCTCTAAAGAAGGTAACTAAATCATACTGAATAACGACGATTGATGTGTGTTATGTTTGCTGTTAAACAAGACAACAATGGTTGATGTTTTTAATGATTGCGTTTAAACAAGATTACATTTTCAAATAGATTTCGAAGACTAGATCTTCCACTTCAAGACAACTGTTAGTTTGCAAGTTTTGGTTTTGATTTAAAAGGAACTTTTTTGTAGTTCTTGTCTAGAATGCAATTAATATTTGACATGGAAAATTACCAACAAAATGTTTAATCAAAAATTAACTAAATAACTTTTGACATCCTTGAATCTGAGAACGAATATCTATGGGAGCCCCTGATAGTAAAATATGTTAATGTGTTGCTTTTTTCAATCTTCTTTTTTCACACTCCTTAAGTTTAGCCTAACAAATTCTATCAAAACTGCAAGAACTAATTCAAATAGTCGTAATTATTGACCAGCCCTGATGTAGCCTTGATCTGTTTACGAGCTACACGTCTGATTTGTTAACTTGATCTAGGTTTTAAAATATATATGATGATGACAATGATGATGATAATTAACTAAAAAACAGATTGTCCATCGTGATCTGGCTGCCAGGAACGTGTTGGTTGGAGAGAACGAACATTGTAAAATAACGGACTTTGGACTAGCGAGGGATGTACAAGAAGATGGCTTCTACGAAAAGGAGACAAAGGTAATTTCTCCAAACGTTGACAATATCTTTGTAGTCATTGGCTCGCGATTAATTGACTTGAATCCTAAAGAGATAAAATCTTGCCTTGAAAGTGGTTAATTAACTAAAGAGATATAAATCTCGTCTTGAAAGTGCTGCTACAGCCTTATAGTCGCTAGCTAAGTCTAGTGTGTTCCACTGCCGACCCAGAGACTCAAGTTGAAATACTGAACTCGCTCATCTCCGAGTGTCTCGACCGACATGCACCATTACGCCGCACCAAGATAACACCCCCCCCCCCAGCCCCATGGCTCCAGGAATTAAACATCAGGCAACTACAGAAGGACTGCAAGTTACTACGCGCCAAAGCTCAAAAGGATAAATGCGATGAACAGAGCTGGACCACCTACCGAGGAAAGAGAAATGAGCTTAAGGAATAGGTCAAGAAGATTAAACGGTCCTTCTATTAGAAGGCTCACTCATCTTCCAAGTCTAAAGAGATCTGGCAGGTGATACGCAGGATTTTAAAACCTAGTCCCCAGCCTCAGCGAGCGAACCCAAAAGACCTAAACACCCACTTTGCATCTTCAGCGGAACGGGTAACCGGAGCCAGTATCCTACCTGCTGTTAATCGTTGGAAGTTAATTGACTCTTCTCCAGACGACAAGGAAGAGCTGTTTGACTTGCGCCTAGTCACTTGTCGTGAGGTGTTGCTGGAACTAAAAGAACTAATAAGTTACTGTTCTTGCGGACCGGATAACATCCCAGTAATGTTTGTTAAATTGGCTGCCGAGCAGTTGGCTTCACCGCTCACACACATCCTCAACAACTGCATCTCTAAGCGCGTATTTCCATCAGCCTGGAAGATCGCTCGTATTAGCGCTATCCCCAAGATAAAGGAATGCAAGTCCAACAACGATCTGAGACCCATCTCTATCCTACCAGTACTTTCGAAAGTGTATGAGCGTCTTGTTCTACGTCAAATGACATAGTTCCTCTCACTCCCTGGGGTCCTCAAGGACACAGTAAGTGCATATAGAAAGGGGCACAATACAACCACCGTGCTTCTTGCGATGAGAGACGACATTGTGCGGGATTATGAAGTGGGGTGAAGTCACGATGGCTGTACTGGCTGATTTCTCAAAGGCGTTTGATACCGTCTCGTACGAAACAGTCATAAAGAAGCTACACAAACTTGGTTTTTCAAAGTCCTACCTCAGATGGGTAACCAGCTACCTCATCAACAGAAAGCAGTTCGTTCTGATAGACGACAAAGTTTCCGAAACCATCGAACTTACATTTGGCGTTTCACAAGGTTTCATTTTAGGTCCCGTACCGTTCAACCTGTATGTGAATGATCTATCAGATTGTCTGAGTTCTTTGAAATCATACCAATACGCTGACGACACTACTTTGTATATTAATGCAAAGCCATCGGACTTGAACATCTGTGAAAATCAACTCCAGTGTGCCCTGGACAATCTCTCAAACTGGTCGGCTGACTCAAACTTATGTTTAAACCCTACAAAAACTAAGGTAGTGCTGTTCTCCACCAAACAACTTGCCCGAGCACGCGGGCTCGAACAGCACCATATAAACCTTACAGCAAACGGTCGCAATCTGGAGAGGTTAAAGTCTGCGAAACTCCTAGGCAAAAATTTAAACGAAAACGTAAAATGGAACACTGACATTCTATCCAAAACTTCGATTTGTTACAATACCCTATCCGTACTACGAAAGCTAAAGAAACTGGCGTCTTTTCACGTAAGGAAACAATTGGCGGAATGTCTGGTGCCCTCTAGAATTAGTTACAATGATGTCATATACCACGAAGTGCCACCTTATCTTATTAATCGGTTGCAGCGAGTCCAATTAGCGGCAGCGAGTTTTGTTATTGGCAAATACGCAGACATGTCTAACGTATTAAAACGGGTTGGCTACCCGTATATCACAGCAAGGAACTCAGTCTATGTAAAATGGTTTTTAAGGAATTGCATTCGATCTACTGGCCGCCATACCTCTGCTTGGAGGTACGCGTTCCCCCGCATAAATTGCGATCGTGTGAATCACTGAACCTGGTAATACCCAGGCATTCATGCTTTGTAAGACTGTGCAGCCAGGACATTCAATAAGCTTCCCAACGATATTGAAGATTGCAAAGATTTCAATACCTTTAAAAACAAATGCAAACGCCATCATTTAAATCTATCTAAAACTGATATTTGAATCAGCTTACACTTTTTATCCTACGCATTTTATAGTTTTATTCCAAACTTAGGTAGCTTTATTCCAAACACACCATTTTGTAAATAGCATAGTTTTTCATTTCTATAGCTTTATTCTAAACATATCATTCTGTAATACCATAGTTTTTTTTAAAATTTTATCTATCATTATTTTTTATACAAATATTATTAATTATGTACACTAGTTACTCTTAAGTTTGGATTGTTTTTGGATTAATTTTCATAGAAGAGCCACCTGGTGGAATGTTAATAAACCTTTATTATTATTTTTATTATTATTATTATTATTATTATTATTATTAATTTCTTTCTGTATAAATCAGAAACATATAAGCTGCGAGAATGGAAACGATGAAAGAATCAGCCAGTTATTGACACTTTTGTCGTCAACAGCCTGGATATTAATAGCAGCCTACCAACAACAAGAATTGCTTATCGCAAGATTAGAAATCTAGCAATCATCTTGGGGAGAAAACCACATGAGGAAAGAGACGTTCATAACAGTACCAAGGGTGATAGAAGAGTTGAACGATCAAATATGTAACATGCATACCAGGCTTAAAGCTATCACACTTTTGAAACTATACAACAAAACAAACTCTGATGATATCCAGAGTTTTTCAGAGTTTTTGTCACCAATGACATTCGATATAGAAATGATTAATTATCTATCCTCATCTCTCTTTTGTACAGGGACGGTTACCAGTAAAATGGATGGCCTTGGAGTCTCTTACCCACAGAACCTTTTCTACTCACTCTGACGTGTGAGTATTCTTATTGAGAACAATTACATTTGGCTGTCATATGTTTCATGACATATTCGACGAATTAACCGCTACCCACAAGAGATAAGAACTTTTAGGTTTTACCGCTGACCATATTATGGAGTTGGAAATGTCTTTATAAAGAACTTATTTTCCCTTTTTTGCATTTTCCCTCGCTATTTTAAGTATGTTAGTTTGTTTTTATAGGTTTGTGTGTTAAGGAATAAAGATAATTTGTGTATTGAATTATTTCATTGTGTACGAACCCTTTCACCGTTGAGACTAAACAGACCAAATATCATTGAGACAATATTCTGTTGACTTGGATGTAATTATAATACTCATATCGTCTCCCCTTCCACCTCACAGATGGAGCTATGGAGTTGTTTTGTACGAACTGTTCACTGTCGGTAGGTTTCATAAAGCTTTTTTCATGAATAACTACTTAAAAAATTCTTTATAGAAGTTTGCAACTTTCTAATTTTACAGCCAAGTTGCAAACTTCCATATAGAATTTTATGAGAAATAAATCAATCATGTTGCAATACATGATTTTCGAACTTATCGAGCGAGCGGATGCTACACGGCGCGAATACAGACAAGAACTTTTCTACCTAGTGACTCGGTTCAGCTCTCTATGTGAATCACTGTAGCTCAGTGGGTAGAGCGCCTGACCGGTAATCAGAGGGTTGGGGGTTCGATTCCATCCATAGCATTTAATACAATTTTTTCCTAAATAAAGGTGGCTGTCCGTATCCCCAAATACCCGGGCGAGAAATGCCAAGAATGCTAGAAGGAGGATGCAGAATGCCCAAACCTCAACATCTTGATCAACAGCTGTAAGTTATAAATCTACGTGGAACGCTGAAACTATAACTTGCAAGAAAATGGGAATATGATACATAAAACATGCCAAATATGGAAACTGTTATGTTAAACTTGTGTTAACTAAATTTGGTATTCAAGTTATACTCTATTTATAAGAATTCTCATCTATTCCGTTGACTCATTCGTTAATCAAAAAGTTATACAAAAAGTTTCTTGTGTATCCAGGTACCAGGTAATGATTGACTGCTGGCAGGAAGAACCGGGGGCTCGTCCAACCTTTGTGGATCTTAGACAAAGAATGAAGAACTTTGAGGGGGGCCACCAGGTATGGATGGCGAACAGTTTTCGTACTCCTTAATTTGTCATCAATATCATCATCGCACATCACCACAACCATCGCTGTTATGAACCATCATTACTTTTATTTATGATTATGAGTAAATATTCTTGTTTGTAGTACTGACAAATTCAATGTAACTTTAAGAGAACCGTTTCCTTAACCGTATGCAACATTTTGCTGTCAACAGTTTTGCAGTTTTGACATTCCTTTAGAGATCACGTGCCGAAAATTAGATGATAACTGAACACGAGCGGGAAACTGGATCCGAGTTTTCTTTGCAAGGCATTGTGGGATCGTTTGGAGGGACACCAAATACTGTTTACAGCAAAACTATGGCCCGCCACCATTTTAACTGCTGTGTTCCTGGCTGTTTTAATAGCTTTAGAATCTCGCCGACCCTCCAATTTTATAGAATACCAAAAGACGAAGCGCTCAGGAAACAATACAAGGTAATTTTGAAAAATGATGCTTTAAAATTGAGCTCCGAGTCGACAAGAATATGTAGCGTTCATTTTGAAGGAGGTACAAAATTGAGTCGGAATCATGTTCCTTCAATATTTCCTTGGACGAAAGAAAAACAAGAACGAAGGCTGCTGAGCAGGTCAGAGACAAGTTATCTTCCCAAGTGCCGGAAAAGAAAAGTAAGAAAGCTTGATGCAAGCGATGAAATCGATCCAACGACGCCAACTTCGTATGTAAACACAGTTCGCCTGCACACGAATCTAACAGTTCTTGTACCTTAGATAAAGAATGTCAAACAGATACAGAACTGGATGAGCTACTTAGATTAAAAGCGCAAGTTGAAGAGTATAAGAAAGAAGTTGCAAGACTGAAAAGTCTAATCGAAAAACCAAGGTTTGATATAGAAAAATACAAAGAAAGTGCAAATGACATATCTTTTTATACTGGGTTCACAGATTACGATGCTTTGATGCTATGCTACGTAGGACATTACCACATGATGGTACAACCAAACAACAACTGTACACGCAGGTTTTCTTCATAGAGGGCAGTACTTTGCTTTTAACGTAATGTTTACTGTTCTCATGTAAATGGCATAAAAACAAAACATGGCCAGATTTGTAAAAGTTATAACCTTTTACTAAAGGTTTGGCTGTGGACAGTTGCCTTTTGGCCTCAACTTGGTCAATCATAAAACGCCAGATTGTCGGGAAAGATATTTTCGGAAGTCCAGACAGGCCAGTGTTAAAACCCTCGGTCGGAAAGCTGCTAGGCATGTCTGGCTCTTCTGACTCGACAACCCCAATTTGTGCCTTTTTCTTCATAAGATTAATCCCTCCATCTGGATCTCTCAAGTATTTCTTATCGAGGCCATTGCTTATGTAACCATTGACTCTAAAATAAACGATTCACAAATAATCAGAATCTTAAACTAAAGCAACGATTTCGCAAGGTGAAATCAACGAATAATAAAACCTCGAAATTCCCGTACCTCGCTATTAGAGCAGCTTTTTTCCCCGACGTTTTGGCTCCCCTACATAAGAGCCATCTCTTCAGTTGAACCACACTACATAGTTCCGGACTTTTCCGGGGAAGTTTTGCTCCAGGAAAAACCCTTTGTTGTTGAGCTTGTTTGTGAACTTGCGAGTCGGACGCCATATTGCGAAAATTTGACCTCCAAACGATCTCACAATGCCTTGTAACAAAAATTCGGATCCAGCTTCCCGCTCGTTTTGAAAACGGCGAATTTAAATTAATCACAAGTGGAAAGTTTTTCTATCGACTTGATACTGATTATTTGATAACCTTGAAGAACAACAATTTTACACTTGGAAATGTTGTTTTAATGCTACGGATACCACGGAAACCCATAAGCTGCAAAATGACTACACTAAATTTGAATTATTCTTAACACTACATACACTACACATAAAAAGTTTTAAGGAAGTTTGTTGCTTACTTTTGAAGTTAGACGGGGGGGGGGGGGGGGCGTTCGATTTACCTCCCCCCCATTTCTTCGTTTAACTTTTTTTCTTCACGCATTTTAGGGTTATTAATAGTCATTTACTTAATTGTAATGTACATCTGCAGTCTGAAAACAAATAAGTTTTATTTGTTTTTTTCCAGACGTACGTTAACATGAAGTTTTACAACAAGAAACTGTACAACAGCGTTGAGAATTTGGACGGTTGAGAGCGGCTGACAATAAACATGAAGATACCAAAGAGTGACATTTTTGAACATCTTGCTTTCACCATCGGCAAATCGGAATAAATTTTTACCTTAAAAGTTTTGAAATTCAATTTGAATTTAGCTATCCACTCAAATCGAGAACTCGACTGCTTACAACATGACACATCGCTGAGAATATATGGCATTGGCAGCGCTTCCTTATTTGGATCTAGCTCCGGTAGGGCCTCCTTATTTGGATGAAGAAGTGTTTGTACTTCATGTAACACTGAGAAACTGTTCTGTGGAACGATCGACAAACAAACCGCATGATCCGATCCCTCCACTTAAATCGAAAACTTGACTGCTATAACATCCTGATACATCGTCGATAAAATATCTAATTTTCTTTTTCAGTGGTAACATAGTTTTATGCTTACTAACCAACTCATGTGTCCTTAGAAATTCGATCGTACTACCAAAATCTTCTTTGTAATACATAGGTATAATCCTGACTAAGCAAAGTTGTTTTGTATGTGTGTTGGTTCATGTTGTGAGATACCGCTACTAATGGCTGATGAGTTTCGGAGAAATGATCATAGAGTCATTTAAAATTGGGGTTATTTTTTTTTCTGTTAACCCAATACAAAATGTGTTGGTTTTAAATTAGTGAATAGACGCAATTTGTTATGAATCTAACTTTTACGTATTTTAATTGGTGTGTTACGTCATTTGACGGTAATTGTTACGTCACGATTTAGAAACTCGATTTTGGACGATCTCCTGATTCTAAACTGAAAATGTTCCTGGCAATGCTTTGAAATGAATAAATTAGTTCATAGACTTATGAAGTTTCTGTTTAATGGCTTAGATCCCTGTTTCGCAACACAATCTTTTTGGCTAATATAACACCCTTAACCACAATTTTATTCCTGTTTTGTATTATATTTGAGGGAAAGTCCCATTTGATTGCAATTGGATGATCACGAGTAGTTAGAGACAACAACCCTTTGAAATTAGTGCGTGCTGATTTGAAAGGGTTGTTCTCAGACGAATAACATTTAATAACATGGAATTCGCTAAATGCAAGTCTAAAATCTTTAGCTATTAGTACATAGGCCCTTTAACGGTTTTTGTCGAATTTCTCACTAGACCAAGAAGTAAAAGGTTGTCGCTACTAGTTGAAAGAATACTTTAAAATTAGTATATTTGCCGAATTTGGGGTTGATATGTGGTAAGATTGTAAAGATATAGCCTTGGCAAATCGCCAATTTTTACAGAGAAATCTATGCCGGGGACAAGCTTCATGCCCCCCGGACCAACATGCAAGTGTCTGTAAATTTCGCAGTTTTAGGGAGTTGTGTGTTTCCGAGTTTTTGGCCTATCACCATCAAAAATGGTAGATGTTGTAATTTTTAGTAGCTGTTTCCACTGATGCACATGTACATGTTGTTAGATTTTCGCTACTATGTATTTAAAAAATGTTATTTGTGTGTGTGACAAGAGTCGATCTATCAAAGCTTAACTCAGCGAAAGCTTGCCCTATTAAAGTTCAATATTTCACCCAATTATTCTTTCCCCTTTTATTTCTGACGATTTTTTAAATAAGTTATTATGTGCTGTTTTCTTTCATTGACTTAATCTTTGGTTTTGTTGTTATTGTTTTATATTATTTCTATTTTTTGCGCCGATATAAACATTTACAATTCCAGTTAGCCAGCACCTTGTTATGTAACTTTAAACATTTGTAAAATTAATTAATGTTAACTTAAAAAATTGCAACTTTAAAATCAGCCTTTTGCCGAGCCAAGTTTCTCTGCTTTTAGTTGGCAAAAACTGATGCAGAAAAGATCTTTGTTGAATAAAAATCAAACTTTTCAATTTCTGAAGAAATGTAGCTGATTTCATGAAGAGTGCTTGATTCGTTATGTACTTGAAGCCCGAGGTTATCCATGCGGAAAGATCGATTGATATCGATTTGCTGAAAAGATTTAAGTATCAGTTTTCATTTTGTCAATATCACCTCTCGGGCTTGAATACATAAATATTCATCAACAATGTAACAGCAGACGCACAGAGGTTTGACAGTAACGGTGTGTTTTGATTTATACATGTTCCTGATATTTTCATATCGAAGAAAACATACCAGCCGAACACAAATTAAGTCATCTAGTTTAAAAGGTTTGTGATCGGACTCGATCTGACACAACTCAGATCGTACTGACGATGTGAGCAGATACATCAAGTTTAAAGAACAAAACTTTGGATCTTTCGTTGAATCAAAGGTGTTGTGTCAAGTCATGCTTCTTGTACTAAACAGAATGACCTTTCACCAGCTTCATACGAAACTGTTCTTGGTTGCGTTTGTTGTGAACGTTATTTCAAAACCTGGAGGTAAGCTGCACTTTCGGTTTGTTTTCTGTTACTTCCGCCTTAGAGGTGGATGATAAAAAGTATAAATTCAATTATCACTTGTAATCAAACAAAATAAGTCGAAAACTCGATAGAGTGTATCGCAGTTAGTGATCAGTTAAAGTTTTAACTTGATTCCTTCGGAGAAATGAGCCTTTTAAAACTCCGAATATTTCAATTTATGTATGGAGTTGAGGAACTGTTGCCAGCCAGCCATAAAACCTTTGCAATTTAACAACATTGGAAGCCTCGTTTCTCTCAGTCTTCTGTGTATTGGGCTAAAACTTTCACTGATTATTGACTTTGCGATTCTCAATCGAATTTTGTATTCATTTTGTCTCTTCGTCCCATGAAAGTACGAGCTCTGCAACTAGTTGTGAGAGTCGATCTGGTACTGGTTAATAATATAATTTAATGCTTCAAGGCTCCATGGTCTGAATGGCTATTACGTCATAAGATATGCAACAAAGCATTTTCAGCTAAAACAATCAAAAGTTATTTAGTTGTTGCTTGCTGACAATTGGAATTAAATGTTCTGCTCGCACGTCGTTTTTTGTAAGCTAGAAAATTTAAACTTGATAATTAAAAACCGGCCTGCCGACAACTTGATGGTCCAGAAATAAAACAATTTTATTTTCGTTTAACTATTTTAAATCGATCCAGGGCAAACTATATGAAATCATTTTCATTTATTGCCTGTTTACCCACGCGTGGCGAAATTTGAGCCATAAAGCTGTTAGTGCGTGCATGTATTAGAAATAAACACGGTTATAAAATGCGTTGGACGTGCTGCGTGAGATCTACTCGTCGCAGACGAGAATTACTTATACTTTTTTGTCTGTGATATCCTTGCAGCCAAAAAACTAATTTAAGCGAAGCTCGGCTTCATGTGAGAAGTGTCTAAACCGAGATATTTCATGGTTTGGTTTGCCTCCCGGTAGTTTTCTCAGGGGTTTTACAGGTTCGAGCAGCCTTCATGGTGCGGCCTGTATTACCAATAAATGTAATAACAACAGTAGATGTAATACCAACGCTAAATGTAATAATAATGAACACTAAATGTAATAAATCTTATCAACAGCAAATGTAACAATTTAACCACATGCTGCAGGACACATGGATAGGAGTTAAATAATCAAAAGTATCTAATTAATCTTTCAAACCTTTCAAACCTTTCTTTTTTTTTATTTTGTTCAAAAACTCCGCTAAATGCCGCGATCTCTCTTTCAAAGATTCAATACTTGGACCCATGCCCTATAAGCTGCGGCAGAAGCGCGGTCAGTAAGTTTAATCGTTACGTCATTATCAAAATTTAAAACTCAATTCAAAGTTTGGTAATGACGTAAGAATTAAAACTTTGCCTGGTCGCGGCGGTTCTTCGCCAAAAGAAAAAAGAACTCAAGCAACATTTTAAGGCTTGATCTATGAAAGAGCTTGTTGATACTTTTGCCTCTATACTAAACTCGTAACCAATGTATCCTACAGCCCGTGATTTAACACTTAATGCAAAAAAAGTGATCAACAGTAAATGTAATAAGTTTTAATGCCAAAGGTAATAAACTCGCTCAGTCCAACTAAAACAGTATCTACATTCACCACTTGTATCGCTAAACAATTTGAAAATGAGCCATTGACACAGTTGTCAAGCAATGACGTCATAAATCCCATGACCACAAGATTTTTAAAATTTTGTTGTTTGAGGACTTGTTTGACCATTTTCAGTTCTCACCCAAGAAGTGCTATCGCAACTGATGACATCGAAAGTCACGTGACTATAAATTTGAAAATTCTTATTTCCATATGTTTTAAAGTAGTAAAACTAGTTGTTTACTGGCTACGTGTAGTCACGTGTTTGGCTAGCAATGTAAAGAGTTAAATAATCTAAGTTACTGAGTGCTTTGCCAAAAATGCTTCCCAGAAAATATAGCTAAAAAGGCGTTCTTCGACATCCGTCACTTAGTCCGATACAATAATTTGTTCGATTGGTGTCCACAGTACGTTCTATTTATGGTTAAGCGCAGCCAACAGTTGGGCATCTGTAAATATGACCCAGGGAAACACAAAATATAAAAAAAGGAAAAAATGAGAGTAGCCCTATTAAATAATCTACTCGGCCACGAATAACAATATCTACCACGTAGCGTTTTATCGATGAAAACTTAAAGTGTAATATACTGTACACAGTTTTCTGTAAACACATTTAGACGATTATCAATACACGCGGTTTCTTCTTTTGAATTGGGCCCGCCCAACTTATTTCTGTTGCAGAGTAAATGTTTCAAAAAAACTTGTAACCGAGTTGTTTTCAGGTAAACCTGTAATAAACGAGCTGCCCTTAGTGTTTACCCATGTTACACTGAATTAACTTAAAATAACTTAATTTCATGGAACACGTGTGTCTCAAGTGAATTCTGACGTCGTCTTTTTGCTTTTTTTTGGGGGGGGGGGGATGTAACTCAGTCATAGTTAAAAACTAGAATTGTTAAACCACTCAGAAAAAGCATCACAATGTTTGATAATCACGTGATTTATGACGTAACCATTCCAGCTGACTGCTTAACGGGGTTCTTGTAAAGTGAAACACAAAATAGTCAAACAAGCCTAAAACAACAGAATTTAAAAATACATCGTGGTCATGTGATTTATGACGTCATTGTTCGATAAGTGTGCCAGTG
Source organism: Hydrozoanthus tunicans (assembly GCA_026413305.1). Taxonomy (NCBI): domain Eukaryota; kingdom Metazoa; phylum Cnidaria; class Anthozoa; order Zoantharia; family Hydrozoanthidae; genus Hydrozoanthus; species Hydrozoanthus tunicans. The sequence goes on from JAOBAT010111657.1 coordinate 12,086, forward strand.
GCTCATACTAATCGTTTAGTGATAGAAGAGCTATATCTAGATACTGTTTTAGTTTGACTGAGCGAAGTTGTTACATTTAGCGTTAAGACTTTTTACATTTACTGTTCATGACATTTGTTACATTTAGTGTTAAATTATTACATTTGCTGTTGACAAGTTTTGTCTCATTTATTAGTGTTCAAATTTATTATATTAGCATTGGTATTACATTTACTGTTGTTATTACATTTAGCGGCGATACACGTCCTTTCAACCTCGTGAGCGACAAGGAAAAAAGTTGCGAGGTGGTTTTCGCCGCTGATTTTAAAGGAATGTGAAACCGTAGAGTACATCGGATGGACAAAAAGAAATAACCCCCCAAAATGAAAAATTATTATGGAACATTATCCAAAGCACAAACTGGAAAAACTTAAACCATTTAAAATTTTGCCTATTTTATATTTTTGTAGAAATATCAAAACAATAACTGCTTTTATCTCTGCGTAATCCAATGTCAAAAATATGCATTCTAAAATACGGGTGTAACGAAACAAGCAAACAAGCTATACAAATGTGGAACAACAAAAATTGAGTTTTAATAAAATAAGAATAAATTTAGTTAACAATAGAACATACTCAACGTGTCTTCCGTTCGGCTATACATAGGTTTCAAGCTTTTTTTGTTTGCTATACGTTAAATGCTCTTGCAATTGCTCGCTGCGGCAAGGACTCCCATTTACACCAAATCGCGTTACGCAACGATTGGACAGATTAGATGTTTTCAGGCACGTAAAGAAGACTTTTTTGGTGAATCCCTTATTGAAGAGTCCAATTGATTTAAATCGAGACTATTTGCTGGCCACTGGTCTTTCGTTCATGAAACTGGGAACATTTTCTTTGAGAAAGTTTTTATGTTGAGCGTACCGTATGGAATCTGGCATCATCTTGCTGGATCGTAAAGTTCTCCCTTGTATCGCTCGTGTGTTTGGCAGATGCTGTTGCAGAATATCTTGATTGTATTCTGTATCCAGGCCCCGTCCTCGTTCAATTAAAAGGGGAGTCTTTCCTTATACTGAAGCAAATGCTGATACTATCATTTTAGACGAAAAAAAATTAGCTGCTTATGCAGTAATCTTTCTGGAGAAACCTCGAGCGTTTTATTCTTGCTGCTGAGTATATTCTGTGATTCACGCTGTTTAATGCATTGAGAATCAACGCAACAAACGTCATCTCGTCACTATACCGACGTTATAGAAACGAGGACGACGACGATAATTAGCAACAACCTCACTCCGATAGGTTTTCAAGATATGTTCACTCTCAATAGCCAGATTCATAGATATGATACCAGAACAAGCAAATCTCTCGATTTACCTCGTATAAGAACTAAGCTTCGACAACTTTCAATTAAATATCAAGGTCCAGTAATATTCAATTCATTGGACAGTGATATCAAAGAAGCTTATTCACTTACTCTTCTTTTAGTAAAAAACTGAAATCCAATCTCATCTCAAAATATTAATTAAGTCTGAATGTCTACGTCATCTTCTATAACCCTCTTTTTTCATCTTAGCTTAAATAATAAAAGGAGGAAGACTGATAGTTCGTAATAAGCCTTTTGGTTTCCTTTCGGTCGTCCTCGTCATTTGTAATTCTAAATGTTTATTAACTTTATTACAACAATTTATTCATTTCAAAATGACAAATAAAGAAATAAAATGAAATGAATACCAACTTCTGATAAATGATTAATTTTTTATTAAGTGATAATCTTCTTCGAATATTTTTGGCATTCTGATTCTGCTTTCCAAACAATTTTGGTGTGTCTTGGTTGTTTGCCTGACACCCGTATTTTAGACTGCATGTTTTTAACTTTGGATAACTCTATTGCAAAAGAATAGTTTGGCTGGGCGTTTCCCACCCTGTTAACTCTTTAGTGCTTTAAGCGAGATCCGAATCAACGTCATAACACAAATGAAAAATAAAACCACCGGCCAAGTACAAATCATGCAACGCCTCATTGAGTAGCGTCCGTTGAGAATTGTCAAGGAACAACTGAACATCGACTTCAAGGCAGCCAAACTGGGTGTTAGTTTGTCGATCAAATCGATTTTACAATAGCGATTTGTATTCAAGTACGTACTATGGAACGGAGAAATGATGCTTGAAGATTGTTATACCCTTATTTAAGAGGCTGTCCGCGTAAGAATCGACCACTCGATTTGGGTCGAAATTTAGATTCTGCTAAAAACTTCCGGATGAAACAAGGTCTAAGTGGGATAAAAGAAAATAGGTTTCTTTCGTTTCGATTCCAAAAAATTTTTAAGATATAGAGAGTTTTACCCAACGCACTCGAAACCCTACAAATCCGCTTGAAATCGCTACGGAAAT
>JAOBAT010111668.1:0-14454 GCA_026413305.1 Hydrozoanthus tunicans
CAAACCATGTAAACAGTAACAAGAAAATGACCAAACACCGGGGTAGTCTCATCCCGGGATGAAAAGTCTCATGTAAATAGGCCCTTAGAAGTGTTTTTCCATTTCATATTTTTTCACTATTTCGAGGCAAACAACGCAATTTTTTTTTTTTCCTCTTTCTGCATCACTATTGTTCGCCGCAATCTTTTTCTGTGAATTCAGATCACGTAACATAATTGTTTTAGTGAATTCTTTTAATTTTAGTGAATGTAAATTTTAGAAACTAGCATGGTTTTTGTAAAGTTAAACACTTTTTTTACAAGAATATTCTTCTTAAGAACATTTAGGCTGAACATTTAGGCTGAAATTGGCTAAAGTTTTAAAATGTTTTGAGAATAATGCTGAGTCTTAGATTTTGTTAAGAATACCATTTTGCATGTTTGAAAAAAACATCACATTGCTATAGTATCTGAACAGAGTCCAGTTTCGAATACCTTTTTGTTTTCCGGCTCAAATAATAAAATATAAACTCTAAACTACAAAGGCAATATCTTCTTGAAAATAAGAGTTGCAGCTCCGACAAGTAGCAAAAGCAAAGCCAAAGGAAATCAAAGAGGCGCCAACAGACGAGAACAACACTCAATCATATTAAAAACGGAAATTCCATGTCACCAATATTCCCGAAGCTAAGAATATTCATAAGACTATTTTCAGCCTAAAGTTGGCCCAAAAATAAGAATATCCAACCTCGGTCCGAAAAACAATATTCTTATAAAAATTAGTGTAAAAATTAGACATTATTATTAAATATTATACAAAAAATAGTATCGTTTCGTCACGTGTTATGTTCTACCATATCGTACCTTCACCTCACAGTCCATTCTCTCACGTCGTAGAGCTTAAAATATTTAGCAAAATGATAACACAATTGTTTTGTAAACGAACAAGAGAGCGAGCAATAAAGAGTGAAAGAAAATGCGTTAACTATAGCACCATCTTATTGAAATCGCCGGGCTGTAGTATGGGAAGCCTCAAATATCGATTTTGCCAACAAGAAACGTCAATTTTTGGTTTGGGGGTGGGGATGGGGGAGGGTTGGCGAAAGTGATGTTTCCCTGTGACACGTCGTGGGAAAATTTGATTAATATGTTAAAAGAGACATAGATATATTTTGCTTTATACTTTTAACTTTCAACGTTATATTCATCGGTCAGTTCCTTCAAAGCGAGCCAAAAAGTTGATATCGATGAAATCAAATCCAGTCGCAAGCTCATTTGTTTCTGTTGGGCTTGCAGTCACTGCTGACAGCTGATGTAACTTTTTTCTCCAGAACATGATCTATATCAGTTTTGTTGCCTGTTGCATTCGGCCATAAGTGATACGATTACTGCTTTTTCTTTAATTTGAAGACTCGCAGGAGCTTGAGCTGAATCAAATCTTTATCGAAGCATTTGATGAAAAAACTGACTTTGAGATTTTAAATAGAGTCGTACAACTTATTCTCTGGAAACCTCAAAGACTTTTACAATGTTTTCAGAGCAAAAATATTGACTTTTCTAAGAGGGGTTGGGGGTCTCGAGGTAAAATTTGCGTTTCTTGGGGGCAAAACCGACATGTTAAGCTTTCCCAAAACGGTTGTTCCATGTAAGAGAATAATTAACAGTTAGTGAATGATAAATCAACAATAAATAACTAAAAAAACTGCCCTCTCGTGAAGGTGTGTTTTGCCACTTCCAACAAAACCTGGGTATTACAACAGCCAAAGATAATTTGCATTTTGCGCGTTATTATCATATACGAGCTCTTTGGGACAAAAATTCGCTTTTCTTTTGACTTACGAATTTCATCTATATATAATCAACCAAATTAAAGCAAGCCCATATTGGAGTCACTGAAAGCTTTTTTAAGGTTAAAAGTGCAAGCATCAACGTTAGCACAGAATGTTTGTTTTACAAAAGGTTCGAATCAATTAACACATGTCAGAAACTATGAACTGTATATCACGTGGTTTAACTACATAAAAACATGAACGAGCTTGATGCAATGCTCATTTTCATACTTGCTTTTCAACAATTTAAGGTCTCTCAAAGAGAAAAAATCATTAGTTCGTGAGCCGTTGGAAGTTATCGAAAGCAGTAGAGGAGCGAATAAACTTGTCTCTTACGCACATAAAGACGCCATATTGGATTTGGTATTGCTAGTGTAGGGGCCAAAGGCTCAAACGCTCATTGCGTAGGCTCCTTCGAGTTCAGTGCGTTGGTACATGTTCCCGAATGACCTCGACCTGTAAGGGCTGATACATATCATGATGGCTCTAAGACGAAGCAGGTTATTTTTGCAGTTAATAACGTTAATATACCAAAAGAGACAGAGAAAAGTTCATAAAAAGTCGATGATCTTCTTGGCGTCAATTTAGGGACCTTCGAGTGATTCTTTTGGCCAATTAATAATGTCTAGGACGAATACACATTTACGTAAGAATTACATAAAATTAGACCGTTAATCCTGTTATTCAAAACCCTTTGTTAAAACAAAACAAAAGATTATAATCGAAATCGTGATACCTTTCTTCCGGTTTTATTCGGCACGTGATGCGCTTTTTTCCGTGAGAACGCGTGGAAATCGTTGGGTGTGTTACAACATGCGATATATCATCATCCGGTAGGATATATGCCGTCCGGTTTGATATCCGTCGTCCGTTAATTAAACAAAACAAACAACGTCATTCCGGTAGTTTCTGTTTACTAGCTAAACTAAAAAATTTTTTTTTCAAGCTAGTGAAACATCAGGCCGGCTTTTATCTCCGGTATCCGGTATGTTTTATGTGTGGGTGGATGAGAGTCTTTGACTCCCCCTGGACAGAACACTAATCTATCGCAGGTTAGCTCCCAACAGAACTGGTACTCATTTATACAGTTGAGTCGACTGGAACAAGTCGGGTTAATTCAAGAGTTACATGCACAGTTTTGAACTGGGCTCGAATTTTTAAAAAAAAACAGAATTAATGTTGTGTTACATTCAAAAGCGACCGAAGAAATAATCACATAATACAAAATAATCACATGTCAATTCTTTTGCTTTTATTTTCCTTCATGCAAGATTAAGAGTGGCTCTGTGTGCGCTGCGTACTACACTACATGTGGTAACAAAAACAGGGTAAACCCTAAGAAAACAATTCGTCGTTTAATCCGTGATCTGTCCTTAAAACTAAAGTTGTATTTGTGGGTATTGGCTGCCAACAGCTCGTTACGTTTTATCATGGAAATTTAATAAGGCTTAAAATATAAATGAATCCCTTTCGGGCTTGCTGCAGGTTTATCGAAAGATAGTGTCCTTTGGCGATATATCGTTTGATACGGGGGTGAAAGCGGAATCGTCACGGCTAAAAAAAGTGAAGGAATCATGAATCATCATCTCGCAGGCTGTGAATCATGAATCTTTAATCATGCTCTTGAATTATTGTCTTATAAATTATGAAGAAATTCTATAAATGAATCATGAATCATTTGTCGAAAAATAACTGGGAATCACGAATTATCATACTGAAAAGATTCCGCTCCCACCCCCTAGTTTGATGCCCAGCTTCTCAGCCAACAGTGTCAGTCGAGAACATTGTCTTTCAGAACGACATCATACGTGATACGCTTTTTTGATAAAAAAAAATCCTCTTATTTTGAGGGCAACTGCAGCCTCGAAGTGTTCTTAATTTGTTCCTATTTGTGGCAATTGCCAATAACTTCTCACTATGTGGAAAGTGTCACGACTGAGCAAATTATACTCGTGTTCAGGTCTACAAGATTGCAGTACATGAACGGACACTTTGTAAATTAGCGTTTAACAAATAAAGAATTATTGTACCTGGAACCACAGATATGTAAGTTGCAATCGCATACAAGACACATAGCTGTTTGCAACAAATTTCGATTCCTATTTTTATGAGCAAGCCTGATATTTCAAAAAGTGCATTAAACAATATTTTTCTCTTTTTTACGTCAATTTAGCTTTGAATATTAATGTAGCTGTAATGATCACAACATTTGTATCTTATACAACAAAACAACATTTGTTTAACCAATTCTTTAGAAATACTGAGCAGCAAAAATCCGTACACCGCTTTAATTTAAAATGAATACCTTCTGTTATTTCTCAGTTACTGAAATGAGCTTGAAAAAACTCGAGTCAGTTGTGTCAGCTTTTGGGTTGTCTCTAACTACCTTGGGCCTTCTTTCTAACTTTAGTTTTCTTGATCAAAGCAAAAGCATTCAGTTTACCTCTAAAAATTCTAACAGTTTTTACATTGCCGGACTCTTTTACCTTTCTGGCTTATTGTTTGTGCCAGCCATACTATTTCCCAGCTATAAACTTGTTTTCTTTCTAATTTATCTACTAACTTACAATGCCTCTCACTACAACTGCACTCGATCTTTTAACGACAGCAATAAACATACTTTCGCGTCTCGGACAACCGTTTGCGGACTTAATGCGTCCGAACCAAGACTTTTCTGGTATACCATGACATTTTTTTGATAAACGAGGATGACAACGGCAGAAAGCTTTAGTAGTTTTAAAAATGTCAAATTTGTTTTTACGACTCAAATACGTGAGCGACCTACAAAACTCAGTCTTTGTCCACCTTCGTTTACCTTAATTATTTTCATTCTTTTCTGCTCACAAAGCGTAACTCGAACAAAAGAGAAAGCAAACTAGCCAAGCAGAAGTTTGTTTACTTGTAAGCCGTCGACGATGTTGCCCGTCCCCATTTTAGGGTCCGATCCCTCCCAAATCACTCTCTCGGCTCTCTCTCTCTACGCGGGGGTTTTCATTATGCCACCTCGGCTTTTACCTATGGGCAAAAACCGTACGGGGCCAATAACTACTATATTTTATCTATCTCTTTTTTCATTATGTTTTTGGGCGTTTTCGATTATGTTATTCTGTCGGGCTTTTTTCATAGACTTGAATACATTCTTTGTTAAATCATGTCCTGTCTTTTTGCTTAGTTTATACGATTGTTTCATCTTGATTTATCGATTTGAGAGCAATCCCTAACTATATGATTTCTAAATTACCAACTTGTGATTGTTGCGGTTTGTTTACCACCGAGCAGCAGTCTTGCTCGTTACCGCAAGTCGTAATCGCAATAATTCACAAAGAAGAAAAAACTTAATAGCTATAAGTCATAGTAAAACAAAGATGGATACACAACATAGCACAGAAATAGCAAGTTTTAACGTGGTATTGTTTCATATTCCGTTGCAACAAAAATAGAAGCAAAACTTTATAAGAGGTAAACTTTTTTTTGGCTTATAAAAGAGATCTGGCCTTAAAGTTATGTTAACTTCTCTGTTCCGACTGATCACGCGCTGTTTAGATTTCGATATCGTGTATAAAGCTATCCTTCTACCATATTCATTAATTCGGCGACGCCGAGACGCTACAGTGACACTGCTGATACTCCAAACGATACACAACAGCAAAGTGAATATTTCTCACATTGTTGACAGGTAGTGACAGTGCAATACTATCCAATGGTATCTTACATGATCATTTGGTGACAAGTCAAGAGTTTTATAGTGTTTCATGGAAAAGTAAGGCAAATTGTTCCCGTTCTTTTAAGAACTTGTTTACTCGCTCAGGCTCGTCTTACACATTACCGAACTAAACATCAACTAGCTTGTTTTTTAAATTACTTCACAGTTTGTTAATTTTGTCGTTGTCAAAACACACTTCTTACTTACTATTACTTCTTATTTTCCTTATTACAGCCCTCTTTCTCAAAGAGCCTAACCAGATCTGACGCCTCAGTCTATCTCCTTCTACACTCTTTTTTAAATAAAAACATTTTATAAGAACATTTTTTTATAAGAACATGAGGCTGAAAATCGCCAAAAATGTAAGAACATGTTAAGAACATGCTGAGGCTCAGAAAAGGTGAAGAACATTTATTTATGGTGATAAATAAATAATGTTGGTCCAATCTCTCGTCTTCTTGTGAGTCTTAAGAGTCCACATATAATCGATGAGAGCAATTTTCAACCCGGTGCCTGTGGTCTGTACTTTAATATACAAATACACGACTAAACTGCGTGCGGGTCCCTGCGCAATTGGCTACCTTTAGCTTAAATCAAAGATAAAGTGTATTTATTTATTTAATTATTTATTTATTTATTTATTTATTTATTTATTTATTTATTTATTTATTTATTTATTTATTTATTTATTTATTTATGTATCTATTTATTTATCATTTATCTTGCACCTCAAAAAGTTGCTTGTGGTTCTAGAGAGGTCACATAATTAGCTATTACGGCAAACTCTTTCTAGGACGTTTCTTGATGCAGCAGTGACAGAAATAGCGACTGGTAAAGATATTGTTCCTTGGGGATTCAAATGCATCCGGTTGCTCTATATTATGACGTCAAGAGCGCTAATGGATAAGGCGTTTCGCATAAATAGCAGTGTTGATTTAGGAGGCAATAGATATGTTAGGAGCGTTGTCAAGTTCACAGTCTGTAGTTTAACACGCCGTTAAGTATTCTTGGAACAAGTAAGTGTTGAATCTGTTCTCAAATTTGTCTGGTCGTCTATAGAATCATAGATTATCTTGGCCTTTGTAAAAACTTCGCCATTTCGGATTTCGTTTTAAAAACCTTTTTCCAGCCTCAGCTAAACGGCATGGCACGATTAACCGCATTCAAGCGCTATTTTTATGGTTCAGTCCGACATCTAGAGAGTATTGTAGTAATTTAAGAGTAATTCATCTAGTAATTAGACTTTCCCTTCACCTCCATCATTAATTTTTCCTGTATTTTCCTTTTGTGTCCGGCACCGATCCAAAATAGCAAAGTGCAGATATCTTTGTTAAAGACAATATAAAGCAAGCTTTGGATTTCGTTTTCGAACAGAAAGATGAAAAACAACATATACGGCTTTCCAAACAACTCATGTAGTTTACAACTTGAGAAAAGTTTTGGCTTGAACGCAAGTATTTGATACGTTTCATCTACAAAATTTCGTCTTCATTGAATACATTGTTTTGTCCATACGTAAACGAAAACACTCTCGGGTAAATGATACAATATGCCTTACATAATTCATAATTCGTCAAATTATGTTACTGATCATTTCACAATTATACCAAGACACTCCTTTTCCTTATATTTTTCTTCGCAGAAGTTGTCCGCTTTTAGTTTTTATGTTTAATCCATGCATTAAACAACGACTTCCTTCCGTTCTAACGCCAATGGCGTTCATAGGAATGATCTCATCACATAGACTGCAGACTTTTCGTGTTAATCTTACTTTAATAGCTTTTTCGCCCTGAATATGTTAAAGTTATTCAAGTACACGTTTATATCTTGAGAATCTTACAGGTTTGATACACATATTTAACCTTATGTTCCCTGCACGCCCATCAACACATGGTTTACGGCATTAGTTTGTTGGATACGGTTGAACAGAGTTCAGGCACAGATAACGGTCTATATAATTCCATAAACAAAACATGAAGCTCGTATTCTTTAAATCTCAAGAAATTTTCATAACATTTGCATTTAACATTTCCTTAAATGGTCAACAACAAAAAGAATGTTGCTGCTTTTATTTATTCACTTCATTTCACCTGCTTTATTTGGAATTGTATACGAGAAATAATGTTCTGAGCCATGTGTCCGAGTCTACACAAGTTTAGAACCCTATAGATCGAAGGCGTAAAGGTAATTAAAGAAACTTGAAATTATAAAACTGTTAAATAAGTTTCAGAAGTTGAAGCTTAATTTACTGTCCTTAATTTATAAAACAATGCCGGAAACAGCTTATAAGGGGTAAATGGTTTATCGTTCTTCACAGCTTTGTGAAACTAAGAGATTTCATTGTAAACAAAAGTTGCCTTGGGGTTAGTTCTTTTAAATATAAGTATTAATATTAGACCAATGCTTGAAATAGTCAGCGATAACTGACATGAATTCCATTGGTATCCTATATAAATGCAGCGCCAATGATTTTCGCTTGTTCCCGTGGCAAATATAATAGCTATTTTTGTTTAGACGTTTTCTATCAATTAAACTACAAAAATGTTTAAACCATTGTATTGGTTTCAAAGGACCGAAAACAAAACCGATTTTAATCATTCATTTGCAACTTATTAAGAAAATAATATCAATTCATGATCATGCCTCTCGAGTGGGCCACTTGAGGTAAGTCTTAGAACACACCGAGTGTAGTCTAGATTATCTCACCAAGAGAGTTCGAACTAAAACGTTATTTTCTGGAACGCCATGGGTGGTGACCAGAATATGGGATACTCACATATGATTTTCAAAGAAAGAGCTAGTTGTGTATAACTTCGCTCTAACATAAAATTATATACATAAGTTTTGCTTTCCGGCATTTGAACAGTTAAGTCCCGAGTTGCGTATATGAAAGTAATAGACCCGGCCGGCACAATATTTGAGATAGGCTCCTTGTTCAAACTCTCATCCATCAATTGACAATCATATATCGTAGGAAGTTTTCACTTCAATGAGTATTTTAACCCACGCTATATATATAGAAGTCAAACAGAGCTCAGAAACTGAAAAGACTTTTTCGGCGCTTAATAAACTGCTTTTATATAAACTCACCGATGATGTCATTCGTTTACAGATGATGTCATCGTTTTAAATGTTTTTTAGTTTCTGTGTCAGTTGTATTGAAAAGTTTGCCCCCCCCCCTCCCACTTACAGAAACGGGCTTACACAATTAACATGACGATGTTGTAGAAGTAACAAAACTGAAAGTTTAATGAGAGGAAGTTTTTTACTTCGGTGCGAAAAACTTGAAACGTTGCGGCGCAAAATATACTTAATTGTAAAATTAATTATGGTAACAAGCCCTTCACAACGTCACAGTTTCACAGTGCAACGTCATACGTGCTAAAAGAATATATTCTAAGGTACTGTTTTTGATAGTTCACAAGAAAGTTTAAGCATTAAGCTTTTAAAATACTCTACGTACTCTTGAGTTGAAAGACCAACTCTCTACATTTTCTGTTTTAGCAAAGAATCTCACGTCACGCCATGAAAGTTTATTCCGCCATTCTGAGCCTCATTCTCGCGTTGATGTTAGCTGGCAAGCTACAAGGAATGTACATTGTGAAAAGAACGACAGGTGAGTGAGTTGCAGTCATAATTAAAAGATCAACTAAAGACAATGACAACGATAACGAAAATAGTATTGACAACGACATGTACATCGACAAACAAAAAAAATGAACATGACATCGACAGTGAGCAGATAGTAAGTGAAATCGTTGCATCAATCATCAAAGCTGGCATCACATTCTTAGATAGTGCCGGAATAATAAAGCTATAGGAACAGTAGGTCTAATGATCAGAATTTTAGTTACTTTGTATTTTCTTTACATATATGGGCGACTGGCTACAACTAATCTAGAATTTTGTTTTGCAATAGTAAACGTAAAGACCTAAAAAGCGCGCGAGAGCCTCTAACCAAGCCCTAAAGAAAAGCTTAACAACAAAAGTAATATTAATTCTCCGAAAAGTCTCAAAAACTCTGTGTCTCTAAAAGCATGTATATTTATGCTTCTTTTATTATCATTATTGTTACTATCATTTTATACCTATTTTCCTAGAGTTTAGTTGTGTTGAAATCCTAATTACGCATTTTAGCATTGCTCTGTTCAGTGTTTTGAGTTTTCCTTTTTGGGATTTCGTGTAGATTTATTTGAAACATAATATCATTACTTTACATAGTTGACGTTTTCTTCCTTGTTACGACCTTTCACAATATTTAACTGATACCACAAAATGAGCGCTCGACTAATTGAGCTCCTTATATTTATTTCGGGTGCCCTGCCACCTCATTTTAGGCTTAACTATAAACTTAGTTTCAAAATAACAGCAAAATGTGAAAGTGATGCAAATATAATTTTAGTTGTTGACCTTAACCAACACAATACATGATACTTACTATCATCATTATCATCAACATTGTCGTCATTATCTTTTTAATTATCGTTTTCGTTTTTGTAATCACTTAAACACCATCGTTATTATCATATGTAAACATAGGTAAAACAAGCCACACGTGGTTTAATATTTGTCAATAGCTTATCAACGTCTATTGTTCTTAAAAGCGTGGATCTTGGTTTGTAATGTAATAAGTTAAGAATTGTTTTAGTCTTCGCTGGCTTTTGTAACTAGCTTCTGCTAGAATTGTAACGTGTGCTACCTGCTCTGACCATGGCTGTTAGGAATGTTTGGGACTGTAGTTTGGAAAACCAGCTACTCTTCCGAAAGAAACTACAGTCTAGTCTTAGCAGGGACTACCTCACCTAACCTCAAATAAAGATCCTCGTTACAATAGTTAAACTAAACTCTGAAGATAGTCGCAATGATCGAAAACGTTTAGTTTTAAAGAATATTTGTACCGTTTTACCTGTTATTACATAAAGGTTTATCAGCCAGATTTATGACTATCTTCGTACTCATTTTGGTTAATACCTCTTTCGTTATTCTTACTTTTATTATCGTTTATTATTTATCGTTTAATATTGTTGTTATTACTATTAAAAGAAATTATCACAGTTGTTGTTATAGTTATTACCACAGTTGTAGTTGCTGTTATTAACATGCACTACAATTATTGTTACTGTTGATATAGTTATATACCGACATTATGTATTAACTTTATTATATTTTTATTTTTTATTATTACTATTATTGTTATTACTACTATGGTTATTATCATTATTATTATTATCGTTATAAATTTTATTATTATTATTTTTGTTATTATCTTTAATTTATCACTATTTATATCACTATTATCATTATTACTGTTATTGTTATTATTTTTATTTAAACCATCGCCTATCTTGACAGATTCCTTTTTGTAAAAGACCATACTCTACCAACAACTATTGCTTCCCTAACATATTGAGAAAGCTCAAACTGTCAATTGCATTTGCACCATACAGTACAAGCAGTACACCTATCAATATAAACTTTTTAAAATCACGTTATTATTATTATTATTATTATTATTATTATTATTGTTATTATCATTATTGTTATTATTATTGTTTTTGTTATCATTATTATTATTATTATTATTATTATTATTATTATCACTACTATTTTTTGACATCTATATTTTTTGTTAGTTCCGCCAGAATGCTACCTTTCCAGCGATCCCGGACCATGCAAGGCTTCTATTGACATGTACTATTACAATTCCACTGAGCACGAGTGCCTGATGTTCACTTACGGAGGTTGCCAAGGAAACCTAAATAGATTTAGCACAGAGGGACAATGCATCCAGACTTGCGCACTTCCACTGCTAAATGTGAAAATCTTTTAGTTACAGAAACCATGCTTGATTCCTGGTTGGAGGCTTAAACAAGAGGAATTATAGATTTTAATATAACATATACTTTGCATTACCATAAACAAAAAAATCAATAATATAAAGAAAGGGGGGAAAAAAGCAACAAAGTTCTACTTTATACCATATTTAATCCCGACATGCAGAGTTGAATGATGCGTCTTTGGAGGGTGCGCGGGACGTGACTTCGACCGACACCCTCCAGTTATTTATCTAAATATATTTGGAGCCAAATTTATATACTTTGTTATTGTTTGCTGCAAGTCCTTAAGTTACTACAAAACCCATACAAATGCCTAGAAAAGTTAAAGAAGACGATCGCATCGATCAACCCTTCCACTGCATCGGAAGGTAGGGGTGTTAAAAAGTACCACCTGAGAGAGACGATTAAATGAATCTACAGCAAACAACTTGTAAACAAGTTGACAAAGTTTAACCACGTTCGTACTTATAAAAAGTTAGGCTTTTTCCATAAGTTATTCAACAAATCAGGCTTTGAGTTAAGAAAATGTGTGCTTTTCTGCAACTAAGCCGGAGACACACAAGGCGGTTTTACACGCCGATCGCAGCGATGTTGTTCGCCTGCGAACCATGCTAGATTTGGGCGATTATCGACGCCATTCAAAGCGATCATCATGATTTGCTACCGCAGTAGGTGACACACTCAACGAATTTGAAGCGTACGCTGCGAGTAGCGTATAAAATCAACCAGCGTCCCTCGACTTAACAGTGCTTATTTGGCGTACTAAGTCATCAGCCTGACAAACTCAAGCTCTCACCCGCTTTCAGTTTGTAACAGAAACACTTTGGCAAAAACCTGTTGTAATTTGGCTAGAATCGTACTCATAAAATTTCACGATACAAAAACTGTTGTAACATTCCACGCGTACATATTAGCTAGTCTTCGGGAAAGGGTACCGGGGTACCAAAACGCCTAAACAGACTCATTTCCAATGAACACACCTACCCGATATCTCTAAGTTGAGAAAAGCAAACCGCCGGATAAGTGCTTAAATGTTTTGAAAAACAATTATAGATAAAATGTTCAGTTTCTTGTAGATTTTTCTATCCCTGATCGGTGAACGGTTTGAATACGCAATGAACACAATGAATGAGGCGACAATCGCGTAGCCCTAAGTACCAACTTAAATAGCTTAAATTATGCAAACTGTAGCAATAGCAAACGAGAAAACTTGGAGTTCTCCAAATCGTATCAACGCATTTGTTTTGCGTCACACGTAAGCGCTTTTTGATATTCCACGAGGAGTCATTGCTCACGTGTAACTTATTCATACCCAGACAAAAAAAAAATGCTATTTTGGCTGAGTTACCATTTGAACCCCCAAAAATGCTGGCTCGCTGTACTTTTTGGAGCATAGGATATGCTTTTACTGAGTAACTGTAAATTTGGTAAATTAAGTTTTAACTTTTAAAACAGTTATTTTAGCTTTTAAATAACTGTTTGGAAATTAAGGACGTTTAAGAAAAGAATTTTTTAAATCGGTAGTGTTTTCGAACTTTTATACCCGTTTGAAGTTCAAGTTTTGTTGGTTTAGGGAGACTGGTTATGACGTCATTCCCAGACATCTCTGGATCAAAACACAGGAAAATGGACATGAATGAATCAGGAATTCTTGATTCAGAAATATATTTCACGTTATCTTACAATTCTCAGTTGCAGTTTTGTCACTTTGTGTTTAGAAAAGATCTCATTTCCTCAATGTTACAAGTCGGGAATGACATCACAACCCAGTCCCCCAAAACGCGGTCGTGAACCAAGATGTCTGAAAATCTTGCGAGTTAGAGCCACGGTAGAAAAAAAAACAATTTGACCAAATTTCGAATTATTTTTTGCACAAATGCTTTGAATTGTATGTAAAGTGATTTGATGCTAAAAGTTTGATAGCGTTTTATGCACTTTAAACTAGGAACTGGAAATTAACGCCGAGTACAAATCGTTGCCGCTGTCGTTATTGTTAACAAGATTGTCGTCATGATCGATCCTCATAAGTAACAACATCATCGTGTTCGTTATATCCTTAGTTGAGCTAATCTGGCTAACTGGTGACAGAGTTTACAATAGCGTGTTGTTGTCGATATCAGGTTTTTTTGGCGAGTCTGGCGTTCTGTACTCTAGGGTTGAGTTGTTTAAAGGCTGGTTGACCTTAACCCTGGGTTAAGCCAAGTTTCAAGCAATAATACAATTCTTCTCTAAGGAAAGGTTTATATTGAAATACTGTTTAGATATTCCGAGAAAAAGAACTTTTCATTTTCGAAACTACAGCTAAAATCAGTCTCCGCAAGGTTGGAACCAAGCACGGAGGTTGGAAAGATTTACGGCTCTTATGAAATACTATCTAGGTTCGAATTCTCCAAAGAAACAACTTGTCAATTCCAAAATAAAAGCTCAAATCGATCTCTTTAAGGTTGTATAAACAGGAACGTAAGTTACAAATTAACCCTGGGTTCGCTGAGTGTTAAGTACTGCTACTTACATTTGTCAGTTTTGTTTAGTGGTCTGGTTCTTTTTATTATTACTTCTAGTATTAAACCTATTGATGTTATCATCATCATTATTATTATTATTATTATTATTATTATTATTATTATTATTATCAACATTATTATAATACTTCTCGTTTTGGTTTTGTTTTGTACCGATTTATTTAGTTCAATCACGTTAATTACTGGCTATCTGACTCGTTTAGCTTCTATGGTTATCTTAGGTAGGCAGCGCCCATTTAGAAATCAATGTAACTTCTCTTAGGCCTGCTTCAAACACCGTATTTTAACCCTATCGAATTAAATTGATTTTGATCCGGAGTTAATTGAACCGGCGATTCAAACACCGAATTTATTTCCAACTAATTGAATTTCTACCGTATTATCCGGTAGGTGGAAGCGAATTTAATTTCACTACCGAATTTAATTCGATGCTCGCTTCAAACACCGCATTTTCACCAAATTTAATTCGTGAATTTAATTCAATACGGTTAAAATACGGTGTTTGAAGCAGGCCTTAATTTTGTATAATGTGCAACCCTGGGTGAATAAAGAACTTGTTGTTGTTGTTAAACTGTCTTTGAACAA